>CM075855.1:31017562-31025062 GCA_037975125.1 Latrodectus hesperus
GAAATTTGTGATGCATTTAGCAAATTATTTTTATTTTCCTCAATTACATATTTTTGTATTTTGAATGGTAGATTTTTAAAATAATAATAAAAATGGATATTACACACAAAGGAAAATATAATTCAAAATATTTCTTTTAAGATATTGCAAAATTTTTATATTTCTTTCAATTATTTTTTATAAACTACATTTTTACTATTGTGACATTGTTTAAAGATATATAAAATATTATAAATACCTATTTTCTTACAGATTTAAGATATTACTTTAATGCAAAAATAAATCATTAATTATGTAAGCTAGTTTTTTCCATTACAGGGAGATAAACTGAATTTATCAAACAAAGAATCCCAAACATTTAATAGATTTTTTTTCCAGTTGTGTATGTTCTAGTTTTCATATCATGCGTTCTTCACAAATTCATCAACTTAAAGAAATTAAATTCAACTTTTTAACACTTTTTTGCACATAAATGCAAATACAAGAAGAACTTAGAAGAACTTTTCAACGATTTCTAAGAGACATTCTTAAGTCTTCTGAAAAGCTTTTGTGTAGTTACATTTAAGAAAATTTTTAAATTCCTTTTTTAGAGAAATTTTTATGAATTAATGAAATGGTATTTAATAAATTTATACCATTCGAAAGTTAACTAAAACTTTCGTTTTCATTAGATTACATAGTATTTCATTGATAATCTCAGGAATATATTCTAAATCTTTCTCAACGATAGCGTTTTTACCGTTTCTACTATATTCAAATGATAAAAATAAAAAAACACCTGAACTCTTGTTATATTTTTAAGTTCTAAATTTCATCAATCGGGGAATATTATCAAAAGATTAATTTATCTAAACCTCTCCTCCACACAGTAAATGCATGATTGATTTTCAAAATTTAAAATTTTTTTAAAATAAAAGCATGCATTAAGTTTTTATTTTTTGGAGATGGGTATATGCGTACAAAAAAACATAGTTCTACATACTATAAATAATAATAATTTTTCACGGGTTAAAGAGAAGGGGAGTGAAGTATATGCATTAAATCTCAAAATCATGTAAAGCAACATTTTACTATACAATTTTTACCAAGCTCTATATATTCCTCAGTAATTTTTACCCCTAAGGAATTTTTATATTAATATCTCCTTTTAGATAAAAGCCATAGGCATTTGTATATCCCCAACGTTTTACATTCTAGAAAGAATTTTCATATATACAGAGTAGTATTCACACATCACAAGTAAATTAACCGGAAAATTGCCAAAGCAATACCCTCCAAGCAAATGCAGATGAAAGACTCGAAAATACAACTTATATCTCTCATTGTTTTAAGATTTTTTGGTAGCCATTACTTTCAATTCCGAAGAGACGTATTCTTACCACTGAGTTTTTTCTTAATTTTAATAGTGTATCTTAATATTTTTCGAACAGAATAAACGATAAATATATATAGAATATTCTATGGGGTTCACCTGAAAATATTTAGTTAAAAATTTATTAAATAATGGTTTTGTGTAATAAAATTTTTAATTTATTACTTTTAATAAGAAAATCAAGAAAGTTTAGCTTTCATGCTCACTTGTAAGACATGGTGGCGCATTTTTGTATTGTATCTACTTTCACTGTTTCCAATTTAAGATTTCGTAAGTAATCTAATAAAGTTCAATAAGAATGTTTAATAAATTTTATTAAAGTTGCTTTAAAGCATGTTTTTTAAAAATTCAAAAAATCATTAAAAGAATTTTACATTGTAGTTAAAGGAAATAATTTGCAGGAGCTGTAATTAGAGTTGACTAATAAAGTTATACTTCTCGTATTTTGTAAATATTTCCATAGGTTATACTGATATACGAGTTAACAGCAAGGCTAACGTTTACTAAACATACCTACATTTTTTTTACCAATATACATTCAATATATTCTGTTTAGATCATAACTGTACTCTGAATATCTTGCATGCGAGAAAACTCAGGAAATGAAGAGATCAAGATAAGCAAAATGGCGCACTCTTCTACGAGTATGGTCTTTGGTCACGTTTTAGAAGAAAAACCTTGTTTGAAGTCCTTGAAAAGAAAAAGACCTTGAATAATTCCAACCTCGAAATAAGCGACTTTGGTAAATTACGACGCAAACATGGGTAAAATGCATTGATAGAGTTTATTTATTTATTTATTTTTCTTGTTTTTTCATTTTAAAGTATGTTATCGTTACAAAAAATGCCATTGATCTCTTGATCATCTCGAGACAATATTTTACTACTAAGTTTTGTAAATTATTTCATGAACTTTTAAAGTTACTGTGGTCACACACAATCAAAAAGTATATCCATTCTGCACTCCCAATAACTTCTAAATCATAGGAAAACATTAAAATAGTAGTAAATGAGAGAAAATTATTTTAAGAAATGTTAGTTATCAATAACCTCCAATAGTGAAAATATTTTAAAGTTCTGGGAATATCTGATAGATAAAATTAATTAACGAAAAATATTGTTGGATAAGAATTCGGCAACGCTTCATTAATAAATATATAGTACTTCTTATAAAAATATTAAAGCACTCATTACTGGGCGCTGGAAAATCCTAAATGTTTCGTCGACGTTCGACATCAAATGCGGTATGCTATTAACGTTTGGTGCGCAATTTACAATAACAAGCTGATAGGTTCAATATTTTACAATGGCACGTTAACGGTTGCACGATATTTACAATTGCTACAGAAGGTAATACCCGATTTTGTGGAGAACCTGCTGTTGTTTAATCTTAAGAATCTGTGGTTTCAACATGACGGCGCGCCTACTCACAAGACATGTCCAGTGAAGCAGTACCTCGTCAAGGAATTTGGCTACCAAATACTAGGGTATGGCAGTTTCGAAGAGTGCCCTTCACGTTCTCCTGATCTGACTCCACTGGACTTTTTCCTGTGGGGATACTTGAAACAGCAGGCGTATGCGACCCCTCCACAAAAATTGCGGGACCTTATAAGACACATTACGGTCGAGTGTTCCAACGTGTCACGCTGTATGCTTCGACGTGTGCTATGTGATCTTCAAGCGAGGATCCAAATGTGCACTGCAGCTGACGGTGAGAAGTTAGAACATCTTAAATAAAGTATATTGTTATAACTATTTGTATTTTTTTTCTTTCTTATATCGTTTTGTCACATCACAGCACGAAACAACAAATGCGCATTTTAACCGTTATATTCTTCACATTAATGCCTACAAGGTATCTTTTCGTACTAAAACGAGGATGCTCTACAACTTTGTACATCACTTTTTCTCTCTATCTCGTTCCGTTTTCGAGATAGAAATGTTAACTCCGCAGTTTTACACCAAGTGGCGCAGTAGTCTGTTATATATATCTGTATATATATATATATATATATATATATATATATATATATATATATATATATATATATATATATATATATATATATATATATATGTAAGTACAAAAAATATAAATAAATATAAAGTGATAAATACAATACTGAAAATATAATGTTATAAAATAGGAACTTCACTACACACATTATAGGAAATCTAGCCAGCGCAAAAGCAGCTAAAGAAAGATTTGCCTACATAAATAAGATAAAACATGAAAAATATTGAAACCAGAAATATAAAATTCGAAAAATACTAAAGTATATGATGCAAAGGACAAGAAAAAGGAGGGAGATGGCCAGCTATGCTAAATGAACACTCTTTTCTGACATGCTCGAAGGACAAATGTCCATAAATTAAAAGAAATATTAAGTAAAGGGACTAAATATAGACCAGTTTTTCAACTAAATAGATTTAAAATAATTAAAGTAATTTTACACATAATATTGATTCATTTATCTTTAAAATTTCAAATTTTTATAATATACCTATTGAATTTTTTACAGTCTGGAAGTCTAAACTTTTTAATAAAATTAAGGAATTTGTTTTTGTTAAAATAATTTAACACTTCCTGATATTAAGATTGGTCCATTAAAACCAGCCATTAATAATCTAAAAGATAACTTTATCATTACGCCAGTAGATAAAGCCTCTAATAATTACGCATTTTTTGTAAGAAATTTTATTTAGATTTAATTGATAATGAGACATTAAATTCCAGCACTTATGAACGTTTAAACTCTACAGTTAATATCATTAATAAGAAAATCCTTGGGTTTTATAAACTTTTAAATATTAACAACTATAAATTAGAGTTTCCTTATTTAACAGTCATTCCTAAATTTCACAAAATTCCTATAAAGTTTAGATTTATCATCCGTGGTACTAAATCACACACACACACATACATAAATAAACCTGGAATCATTTTTGCTAAATTTCTTAATATTATATTAGACAATATTGTTAAATCAGAAGCCACTTGGATCATTAATAATAATAAACCTATTTTGGATTTTTTATCAAAAAATTATATTTATTGAGTTAATTCTTTTGACTTTAAATACCATTTTACTAGAATTCCCATTGATAAATTAAACGATGTACTACACCTTTATTATCAGGACTATAGAAACTTATTAAATATTAATTTTGAATACTGGAATAATTTATTTAAAATGTGTATTTATAATAATTTTATATTGAACGGTGAAAAAATATTCTTACTCAAAATTGTGGAATTCCACAGGGATCCAACTTTTATAGAACACTGGCAAATTTATTTCTACATTACTTTGAAAAAAATTTCTTTTATCAATATCTTTTTGCTTTCCGATACATAGATGATTTCATTATTTTCAACAATTTAAAATTTGAAGATATATCTAAAACTATTTACCCTGAAGAACTTTCTCTAATTAAAACTAATTTATTTAAAACTAAAACAGAATTTCTGGATTTATTTATCACTATTGATAATTCTACTACATATATTGATGTGTGTCTTCGACAAAACAAATCAATTTAATTTTCATGTTAATAAGTTAATTTCCTGGAACTCAAATATTTCTTTAAAAATATAAAAGAAACGTTATAATTAATGAACTTAATTGCATTTATAATATCTGTAACAATTTTGAATCTACTAAAAATCAAACTAAACGCCTAATAGCTCACCTAAAAAATAATAATATTCCAACTAATTTATTTTTAAATATGTAGGAAATAGGGAATCGCTTGTAAGATTGAAGTAATGCGTAGTTTTATAACTACAGAAGGGCCACCCAAGCATTGAAGTTCTTACAAGAATCCTTAAAACACCTACATTTATACACTTTATTTTATACATAACTTGACCTTAAATCTCCTTTAACACATTTTAATTTCAAATTTACTACATGTTTCTAAAACACTTTAACTTTTTGAATTTAATTACTTCTGGCAATATTTCTTTATTCTAATTTCAAATTTACTTTTGGCAACTCTCTTATATATATAAATTCAATAGGATTTGCTGACATTTGTATTACGTATTTTTCTGTATTTTCTGTATGTATTTTTCTACAGTATTTATTTTTTCTACTGTATTTATGTTTCTTCTATTGTGATTATTTTTACTTTTCTGCATAGATATTTATTCTAATTTTTTTAACTAAGTTCTTTTAATATGAACACTTTTCGGCGGAATTAATCGAAGATATTTAGTCATTTGTCCTTCGAGCATGTGTGTTAGAAAAGAGTGTTCATTTTGCATAGCTGGCCATTCTCCTTCCTGGTGAAGACGAGGTCCCTATGCCTTCTTCTTGTCATTTGCATCATATATTTTAGTATTTTTCCAATTTTATATTTCTGGTTTCAATATTTTTCATGTTTTATCTTATATATATATATATATATATATATATATATATATATATATATATATAATAAAGTAGTTAAAGTTTGTAATGCAGCTCAAGCAAAATAATTATAGTTATATTTTCTCCCTTTGTATTTCATGTACGTTTATAATAACATTTTCATTTTAATCCATACATAAATATACATTGAAAAAAATAACTATTTATCTAATGATAGTTGTATTCGTACTTGCATTCGTAATGGCTACAGCACTTGATAAGACACTTAACTCCACCCCCATGAAAATATGTTAAAAGTTTTAATTAATTGTTTTCTATATAATAACTAAATGAAAAAATTACTTTTTAGATATGTTTGAAATTCATTAAACACAGTTCTATCGAAAATGAGCGATTATTATGTTTATTTTCAATGGACTTAAATTAGTACTATCGCTAATCCAATCAAAATTGAGCAAAATTTTTAGTTCAGGCACTATTCAATAAAATATTTTATTAATATAATGATTATCGAATAATATTTATTTGAATTTTATTATTAATACACAGTACTTTCAGAATCTATACAGTTATTTATATGAAAATTGTCGTTTTGCATTCACGATACTATGATGCAATAATTTAAAACGTTAGACACTAAATGCATTGAAATATTTCTTAATTTTCTTTTAAAGAAAATTCAATTTAGATGAGTAACTTTAAAATCATAAAATTTAAATTTCATCCAACAACTTTGATATCACAAATTTAATATAATAGATCTTGACTATTTTTAAATAATTTAGTGCTTTCGCATTTTATCTGTATAACACAACTTTGAAATAAATTTGTCCCTGTAAGTAGAAATTTATAGGGACTCCGGAACGTTTTAAAGAATACAGTCAAACCATTTTTTTAATTTAGATATCTTCATTTAATTGCAACAATCCCATTTTAAATTTGTCGCCCAAAGAAAAAAAGTTATGACCAAAAAATCAAATTTTAAATGAAATACGGAACGCTATGTTTCTAAATTTATAATTACAAAATCTAAATTTTAAAAAGTTTTGCTGGCAAATTAACTTCAAAAATAATTTTGATTAATTTTGCATATGGAGAAATATACATCCCGCATTGTATAAACACAGTACTTTGATCATTAAATGAGTAGAAATATAAGGAAAATATTGTGAAATGATATGTATAAATGTAAGTAAGTTTCTTAAATAAAAGATGTACAATCAATGGATTTTATTGCAATGTGGTTGGACATGATGAAGATAAGAGAGAGAGAGTTTATACCACAATTTTTAGTAATCTCTCTCTCTCTCTAAGTGGAACTGATAAGTTAGGAAGAAGTTAGTAACAAAATATTTTTTATTTTGTAAGGAGAAACTGCTCTTCTACATTTAATATTAATTTAAACTAGTTATTTTTTACACTTCTTTTAAAATCTGTTAAAAAAATAAATTATAAATACATTTTGAAGAAACAAAAAAAAATATTAACAAAAATCAATAATAACGTAACAAAATTGTTAGTTATATTTCTCATTTTGAATGATTTAGTTCACTTCACATGATTTTGAAATTGTCACACAGGATTTCAGAGAAAATTGAAATTAATTCACTAAGATCACAAGACAAATATATACTTTAAAGACTTAAATAAAACATTTATCTATCTATCTATCTATCTATCTATCTATCTATCTATATATATATATATATATATATATATATATATATATATATATATATATATATATATATAT
>CM075855.1:31035062-31267562 GCA_037975125.1 Latrodectus hesperus
GTGTGTTTGTTGACAAGAGGTGGAAATCAAGAAAAGTGTCGATACACACCTTCAAACCGCGGGTTTCAGCGGAACCGCGGACATCCTCAATTTTATTTTGCTTTTTAGTGCAGAAATTGCATAATTTTAGCTTGAATTTTAATTTTGTTGAAATTTAAGAAATCTCTCGATTACATTTTGCTTATTTTATGTTTAAGTTACACATTTTATATTTTAATTGTCATTTTTATTGAAATTTATAAGTATCCCCGGTTTACCCCTTTTGCATTAAACTTGTGCATCAAAAGTGTGTATCTTATAAAATGTGACGTCCTCGGTGGTTCGGTAAAATCCGGTTTGTGCATTTGTCCTCGGTTAAGCGATAAGATGCACATCATGTATGTCAAACCTTTTACCAATAATATCGTTCATTGTGATAACTTTATAAATATTCCTATATTTAGTTCTTTGGTACATCGGTAGATGCGTAAAATTATTATTTTTATGCTTTTAAGTAATTAAGTAAATCAAAATTTTAAGTGAATTAATAATTAAGTAAGTTCTTACATCAAAATCAGCAAATCCTCCAAGAAAACTTTAGTCAATATACATATTTAAAAGAAATATTTATTTCAATATTTTTAAAGAATTAATCTTATCAAGTTTAACATACTCCATTTTATATTAATTATATGTTTAAACACTTTCTTTTTTTAGACCTGGCCAAATTTCTTTGTACAATAATCCCACGATATAATGTTATATTATTGGTTCAAATAAACTATATATATTTCAACGAAAAACTGTCTGCAACCTAAAATACCTTGGGATAAAAATTAAATTCAAACGTATAATTTTTGTCATAGATTATTATTTGTGTATCATTATCAAGTACTCTGGAAAACCTGTATTTGTAAAATTCTAAGAAAGAAAAGCATATTTTCAGTTCTATTTTTGGCCATTTGCTCCATTAATGTGTGTCTCATACTATGGAAGCAGTAAAAAGATCTAATCATGTTAACTCTGCATACCCATTTCCTATAACAATAACAGTCTCTAGAAAAATATATACAAATAACTATATATAGGTTAACTGTTGGAAGACTACCAACCAGAAGTTAGTCATATATAGATATTTAGTATACATAATGTTACTGAATTTTATATTTCTCCATTTTTTATGACAATACACTGAACTTCAGAAACATTTAATTCGTAAAGTATCTGTTGTTGTTGTTGCTGATCCCTGTTGTCTAGCAGCGCTAGACCAAGTCTATGACATTGTACACTCTCAGGAAATCAATGACCAATAATGGTCGCTCCAGAAGATCTTCTTTATCGAGTCCCAAGCACTCAAGGATATGATCCGGAGTGGCTTGGCTTTTGAAACACTTAGCGCAAATTGGAAATTCCTTTTCTTTGTTGTTAAATGCCAATGATCTTAGGTGGCCACTTCGAAAACGAGTTATTGTAGTTGGTTCCAGTCTGCTGCACCGGAGGGAAAGAGATCCGCCAGGACGATTACCCTGGTACCAATGGTGCACGGGGGAATGGCAAATGCAGACCGAACAAGGCCTTTCTGTCTAGAGTATAGTTCAGAATAGGTAAGAGACACCGGAGTAAGCAAAGGCTCGTCAGTACCTCTTTTTGCTAGGGCATCAGCCAATTCGTTACCCGCAATATCTACATGGGAAGGGATCCACTGTAAGTGAATCTCACGAGTTAAGGAGAGCCGTCTAAACTTGTGTAAAGTATCTATAGGTTATAACATACTTCAGAGAATACACAAATGTATATAATATATTCTACAGAATTTTTTAGCTTATAGATTAAAAAATAATAGATAAAATAAGTTCTATTACAAGATTTTTATGTATATAGGTTTCTATTATTTTAATAAAAATGGTTAAAATTTGGAATCATTTACCTTAATTTGTTTATGCCTTCATATAATTCAGTTAAATTTTGATGGTGATGTTAAATATACTTTAGTTTAATCACAATGGAGTAATATGAAAAACTAATTTGCTCAGAATTAATAAGAATTATATATTTCTTAACATTTTTCACAATAATATTTATTAAATATAAGTAAAATGCTTTCTTTTAACTGCTTATCATTTTAAGAAGTTTAGAAACTTTACTAAATTATGATAAATATTGAAAACTTATTCGAAATATTGCATTTGCACTCAAAACCTATTCTATATAAATTAATTTATTTTATAACATAAAAATGTTAACCAATAGATTAAAATATAAATAACTAAATATCAGTTTCAACTTATTCTCCTTTTTAATAGATGTTTCTCAGATTAATTTGTTTTGGTGGCAGAAGGAATACATAAGCTATGAAAATATATACCAAAAGTATCGTATATATCAAAGGTATATAACAATAATTTGACAATGTTATTTCGAGTAATTACGAAGAAATTATATTTTATTTTAATTCTTTACAAAAAAAGAATAAATGATTTTGATTTTAGTTCGCTTATAAGCATAAATATGGAGCATTTCCAAATCAGTGCTTAAAACAGTAAAGGAAAAAATGAAAACTGAACAATGGAATATTATCCAAATTTAAATTCAGACCATTTATGTAATATCATTAAATTATGCATAATCAAACTATAAATCTTAATCTCAGAAGAGGAAACATCTTATAAATCTTACATAAGAAACTTATTTTCACTCTAGTAAGCAAAATACAATAGTAATTTAACATTAGTAATTTGTAAGGAAAGAATATGAATTAATTGATAAGGATAAGAATAAATTCATGATAGCATTTTTGTTTTCAGAACTTGGTGGAAGAAACTTGGTGGATGAAAGTTCCTTTTGTATTTTAGGAAACAGTTAAAAATTTGGAAAGAAAATCAGTTGAACTAATATGAATTGAAGTTCTTATGAAAAAAGAATCAAAGGAATAAAAGTTTTTCTCTTTTAAGAAACTACAACTATTTAAGGAAACTTTCATTTGTACATGGTATTTTGCTATTTCATAAAAACTGTGCACAATTTATTGTTATCTCTTTCATAAGAAAGTTTCTCAATCTACGAATCCATGTTAGCTCCATTTATTTTATTTAATACTAAATGATAATTATGTGTGTGAATTATGTAGATAAGAAAGTTTTTAATTCTTTCTCTTACTATGTAGACAAGGTTTCGTAGTGATATTCATACACAGCGAAATATTCCATTTGCTAAAGACACAAAATCACTGCTTGAATTTTTCCAATGATACTTTTGAGGTATCAAGCTCAGAACAAATTAAATATTTCCATAAATTAATTTTATTTATAATAAATAACAAGAAAGATCCATAATTAAATAGCAAATAATTATATGTTGAACGAAATTAATAATACATTAAATTTCTGATTTGCCGAGATGGAACAATCTGTTTAGCGAATAATAACTAGTTTCCCAAAAATACGTTAAGCTTTTCTTTAAAAAAATAACTAAAATTTTGGAAATTTCAAATGACAGATATTTTTAAAAGTAAAATTACAAATACATGTCTTTTTTTATTATTCCAAAGACACAAACTTTTAACATCTGTTCATATAATGCATTTTACATCGAATATAATAATTTTTAATCAATATTTTCATCGGTTTTTATTGTATTATCAATCATAAATCAAAACTGCTATCGATTACTGTCAGTAAGAAATTTAAAGAGTGTTGATGCATTTAATCAGACTAATCTGTACAAGTTTTTTATAGATTAAAATATTTTGGAAACATTGGTACGAAAAATATTAGAGATCAAACTATCTAAATACAATGTTGTTTTATAAAATAACAAATACACAAATTCGTAGAATTTTCTGTGTCTCGATGCTATTGTTAATTTTCTAATCAGGAGTAAATGGAATAATATTTTAAATATAACGGCTGCCACCCGACTTGTCTAGTGTTCAGCGTCCCTGACTGCGGATTCGGAGGTCCTGGGTTCGAATCCCGATTCAAGCATGAAAGTACTTTCTTTCTCTATCTATCCTGTCTTTGTCCTTTCCTTGTATGAATGAGGTATGAATGGTTGCCTACTCTATAAACGGGTCCCAATGGCAAGTGTGTACTGAGAAAGTTGGACTCAGCATCAAAAATATGGTTCAGTTGGAAAAGTGGAGCAGCGCACCCCAAATGCCAGCCCAGCTGGTACACAACAATAACAATATAACGGCTTTTACTTAATTCTCTTTCTCATTTATATTCACACATATAAATTTATTTTCTTTTCTTGTGCTCATAATACATTTAATTTTACCTAATTTAAATCTTAATGAAAAATAATCATTAAATCACTAATAGATGAATATGATGATGCTTCTGAATTTCTTATGTAATTCGACTGATATAATACGATTTAATTCGATGATAAATGACTTTGAGTAGTTAGAAAACTTTTTACTGTTAACAAAAGGAAATTTGGATGACTGATATATTAGCATTCAATTCGATGACAGATGAATATAAGTAGTCAGCAAACCTTTTGCCGCTAACAAAAGCGGGAAAAGGTTTGCTGACTACTTACATTCATCTGTTAAGCATTATATAAGTTAAGCAAAAACAAAAGTGGTATAAAATTTCAAATTAATGAATCTTTAGTTTCGTTTTAAGGAAACTGAATCCTCTAATTACAAGGTATGTTTCTTTCTCTGTTATCTTGTTTGGGTACTTTTTTCTGTTTGCGACAATGAATGAGGAATAACTTGAGACTGCTTAGTTTTCTGATAAACGTGTGACATTTGTAGATGATAAATTTTAAAAATGAAAAATCGTATTTTTCGTCGTATATATACAACCAAAATTTGACAAAATAAGAGCTAGAAATAAAAATTTTGGTGTACAAATATACTTTTCAACAAGTTTGAAAAAGAAATTTAAAACTATTGAATACAATACAATTAACAGAAGATGTACAAAAAAATTATGAATTATTTTATAGGGAAGCTTATTTTGAAAATTTCTAAAAATGCTTATATTTTGAAAAAATCACACAGTGTTTTCCAAGTAAAATCAATTTTTTTTTATTAATGTCATTCAATTATCACTCTTATTTATTTTATACATAAGTATTTTGTCATCTAATGTCTAATTATGTGAATAAATAATCATATTAGCTATGCATATTTTTTAAATAAATAATACATTAAAATAGGATAAAAAATTTAAAATAATAAACCATGAATTATCACTTTATATCGCATATTAATATTTAAATTATTTCCTTTAAAATAAAAGAATATAAATTTGATTCCTTATTATTAATATTAATTTTAAATGATATACGTAATATTGTCATTAAAATTATTTTCCCACAAACTATTTTTTAAACCTTTAAATATTTTTAATTTATCGATCTTTTAATATTTTTCTACTAATTTGATTGAATGAATATTTGTCAAGAATAAATGCAAAATATTCAAAATTTTGCTTACTCAACTAGGAATAATGAATCTTATATATTTCACACATGACTGTATGTATAATGTAAAATTTATTTTTCATAGAAATTGTTTCAAAACAGTGTAAGCAATGCTCAGAATAATTTAAAATATTTATCATGTGAAACTAGCCTGAATACTTTTAAATCTTAAATATGAATGACATCGATTGAAAGATAAGCCGGAAGCCTTATATTAGATAGGGGAATAAGTTTTTACCATAGACTTTTATTTAAACAAAAAACAATAATTATATCAATAAGTTAATCAATTATGTATCCGCCGTTGCTGTTTGCAATCTCTTCCCACCTCTCGACCAATTTGGTGATGCTGTTCTACAAAAATCTCCTGGTCTGGTGTCAAAGAAGTTGTTGAGTCAGTTTTTAAGGACCTATTTGCTATCGAAGGTAACGCCCTTCATATGGTTTGACAAGGAGCGGAAAAGATGGTAATCGGTCGGTGCAAGGTCCGGATAATACGGTGGGTGGAGAAGGACCTCCCATTCGAACACTTGGAGAGCGGATTTGACGACTTGTGCAACATGTGGCCTGGGGTTGTCGTGAAGGAGTATGATTTGACCCTGTCGCGCCGATCAGGTCTTTTCAATCGAATAGCCTCATTCACGCAGTGTATCTAAGCAATGTAGAGCTCCATGTTGACTGTGCTATTCTTTTCGAGCATTTCCCATTGCATCAAGAGGTCCTTAAAAACTGACTCAACAACTTCTTTGACATCAGAGCAGGTGATATTTGGTGTAACGGCAGCAACAAATTGGTCGAGAGGCGATAAGAGGTTGTAAACAGCAACGGAGAATATATAATTGATTAACTTATCGATAAAATTATTGTTTTCTGTTTAAATAGAAGTTTTTGATAAAAACACTACAAACTTATTCCCCAACCTAATATTTTATCTGTAATACTTGTCACAAGATGATAACATAAATCTCTCATAGATAACAAGTGTTATTTTTTGAATATAAGAATCAACAATTTTTGATAGTGTCATCCATAATTTTCAAGGAGGAGTTTTTAGAAACAAATCTAACATACCTCTAAATAATGCGATTTTAAAAGAAATATATATTCGGTATTTTAAACTTATTTTATTAATTTAATGCAATGACAAAAAATGAGATTTTTATTCTCTCGTCAATCCTATTTAACAATACTTATTTGGCTTGTCGACATTCCCTTGGAGCTTTCTTCTTGATCTATTCTTACCCTGTCAAAATTTTACTTTAAAGTAAATAATATAAATTTATAAATTTTTTTAGCTCATATATTTGTTTATAACCTTATCTTACTATGTGATACTCTTATTTTGCTTATCTAATTTAATTTGCGTGATGATTAGTGTGTGTTTTGAGTCTTAGTACGTTATAGAGAAATTTAATAAGGAACCAAAATTTTTGAATCCTACTAAAAATATAAGAATTGTTTGGAAGTTACGATATTATTAATGAACTTATAGATGTCATTATTTATAGTGACTTAAGACGCTGTTGTAATTGATAATATTTATGTATATGATAAATAATGTATTTATATATATATATATATATATATATATATATATATATATATATATATATATATATATATATATATATATGTATGTATATATATATATATGTATATATGTATGTATATATATATATATATGTATATATATATATATATATATATATATATATATATATATATATATATATATATATATATATATATATATATATATATATATATATATATATATATATATATATATATATATATATATATATATATATATATATATATATATATATATATATATATATATATATATATATATATATATATATATATATATATATATATATATATATATATATATATATATATATATATATATATATATATATATATATATATATATATATATATATACATATATATATATATATATATACATATATATATATATATATATATATACATATACATATATATATATACATATATATATATATATGTATATATATATATCCATATGTATATATATATATGTATATATATATATATATATATATATATATATATATATATATATATATATATATATATATATATATATATATATATATATATATATATATATATATATATATATATATATATATATATATATATATACATATACATATACATATATATATATATATATATATATATATATATATATATATATATATATATATATATATATATATATATATATATATATATATATATATAACACTTTTATATAACTATATATAACACTTTTGAATTTTTGACTAATCTTCTTTATTATGTTTTACAATTTATTTCGACTTTCTATCATGAAGTATAAATACAGTTATTTTTCAAATGATTACTTTTTTATTTAACATATTGATTAAATTACTGAAATGTCTCACAATTCAGTAAATTGTAATTTTCATTATACAGTACGTGGACAATAAACATTATTTTATTATTTGCATTTTTTTCTGGTGTAGTAGCAATTTTAGTGCTAAGTAAGGTATGTATATTCAAATATAAAAGACAGATATTAAATATTGACATTGGTTAATGCGCTCAATTTTGATCATTTTAACGTAAAAGTAAAAAATAATTCTAATTTTCTGGAAATACTTCACAGAATTTTCTTGAAAATTTTCTTAAAAAGATAATATTTAATGATAAATTATATGATAAATTAAAATAATTGTTATATGTCTTTGAATTGTTAAATTCTACAGTATAAACCTTTGAAAATTTTAAAATGTATATTTATCACTAGTATAATAGATTTTAAATTATGATGGAATTAACGATTGTATAGTTCTTTTACTATTTGAGAGTGGTATCGTTAGCAATCCTTCACGTTTGTAACATCTTGTAGCACCCATACGAGAAATATAGGAAAAATTTGGAAAAGTGTTTTTCCTTCAGTATTTTTTACAGGTACCATTAGAAAGAAAAATTGCAGTTTTGGGGGTTCTACCAATATGTTGATATAATTTTTTCATAAATGAATTCTTCTGGTAAAAGTTTCATGAAAATATTCAAAAAGAAGTCAAATATAAGTATTCGGGTGGCACTAGATGGTAATACGCATGTAGTTAGCGTAAAATCCATCATTAGCACGAACGAACAAATTCCTGTTAGGCAACGTGGCCGCTTTCGTTCTTATTCTATAAAGATGCGTTTAAATGGCGCTATTTTTAATGAATTGGATCACTTGCTCATCATAAAATTTGTAACATCATATAATATCCACACGCGTAGTATGGGAAAAATTATACATTGAAAATACTGTATGACATATTACGAAATATAAGAATTAGAAAAATGTCATTCGCGTTTCCTAACATTGCAATTTTGTCCCATACCATGTTGACATACACGGTATGAGATATGGCCAATATTTCCAACTGTCAAGTGGTCATATAAAGAGTCTCTCATTTTTCGATGGCTGAAAGATGTCTGCAGACTGCTTTAAATGTCAAACTCAGCAAGCTTGTACTGGAAACACCCTGGACTGTTTGGGACATGCCAGAGAAGGCATATGTTCATCCCCTATCTTGTCCTTGACCTCCTTAGGGTCAGCGGTCTGATAGATCTCGTCAGATTGCTGGAAGATAAATCCTAAAACAACAGCAATTTCCCCTCTTAATCTGATTAACTTCAGTAATTTAATAATAGTACAACTAAAGCAATATATATGTGCGCATCTTTGCCAAACAATTCAAAGATAAATTATTTCAAGCAATTTCTTACTTCTTTATTTGGCGTCAGACGAGATCTATCAGACCTCCTTAGGGTCAGAGGTCTGATAGATCTCGTCTGACTTCGTCAGATTGCTGGAAGATAAACCCCAAAACAACAGCAATTTCCCCTCTTAATCTGATTAACTTCAGTAATTTAATACTAGTACAACTAAAGCAATATATATGTGCGCATCTTTGCCAAACAATTCAAAGATAAATTATTTCAAGCAATTTCTTACTTCTTTATTTGGCGTCAGACGAGATCTATCAGACCTCCTTAGGGTCAGAGGTCTGATAGATCTCGTCTGACTTCGTCAGATTGCTGGAAGATAAACCCCAAAACAACAGCAATTTCCCCTCTTAATCTGATTAACTTCAGTAATTTAATACTAGTACAACTAAAGCAATATATATGTGCGCATCTTTGCCAAACAATTCAAAGATAAATTATTTCAAGCAATTTCTTGCTTCTTTATTTGGCGTATCTGCATTTTTATAAAAACTTTACACATTATGACGATTAAGATTCTTATTCGTCTTAAATTATTCAAATTATATTTGTATAATATATTATGTTTATTACTTGTTTAAAATATCCTGCTTTTTCATCAAATTTAATAAAAAAATTTATTGATTTAAAATTACTTGCGATTTATATTACTATAATATACGAGTGAGAGGGAGATATGTACACACAGTATGTTCACATGTTTTCAGAATTCCTTTTATGATTCCTTCATTTTCAATTGGTGTCATGGGTAATGAAGTTTAGGAGTAAAATTTTAAAGTAATAAAATGTTATGAATGGAGTTTTAAATTCAATTCTTTTAATTTTCGAAAGAACAGACAAAATGTCAAAATTTAAAATTGAATTTCGTGGCCTACAAAATCAGGAAATTCAAAATTATTTTTAAAGATAAGCAATGAAATTACTGTACATTGAATTTAGCAACAAAAAATAAGTTCGTGAATTTATCACAGTAATTTATCATGTGTGTGTTCTTGAGTTTTATTATAATAGTTTAATATTAAATTATTTATTTTCTACAACAGCTATCTTATATTCATTTTGCGACCGCGCGCATCCCAAAAGTAAAATCCTTTTCTAATTTGAGATTTAAGTGTTTTTACAGATTTTCTTTTAATAAATAAATTTTTGTCATTGAATTAACAACATTTTAAAGCATTTGAAATGGAATTACTGTTTTGTCAAATGAATGCTTGAAAATAGAATTCTCAAACACAATAGATAAATATAATTTTTCATTTCAAGATCAATTTCAGATATAACTTACTTTTTGATAGTCAATGTTTTATTTGCTTCAAGATAAAATATTAAGCTATTTTAAAACTATATTATGATGAATAAATAATTTTCTTTGCATATTTTTTTTATTTCCAGAAAAATTACAGAAATTTAAAGTAAACATTTATTTATTATATTAAATTTAAATAGCTACTGGTTAAAAGCATTTCAAAGCAAATTAATAGTTTTTATTATATTGGCCTAAACTACTTAATGTCTCTCTCATAGGGAATTTTAGTTAAATAATATATTAAATCATATTGTTTCACTAATTATTATTTCAGTATATTATCTGTCAAAAAATTATTTTAAAAAGTTTAGCGACAAATATCAATAAAATAATATTTCTTTTAAAAACTGATACCTTCATGTCTAAATGCAATAATATTTTAAAAAGTTCCTTTACACAGAAAAAAAACTGAAAACTTGTTCAAATGTTATTAATCACAAATGTTATTAATCAACTGTTAACCATATTTTTGGTTAAGAGTGATATTACGCAATTAACGTATAAATGTAATAATATATACTTATGACGCTTCCTTCAAAGACAAAAACATTGCTATACAATTGTCTAAATTCAGGATTAAGTATTTTTAACATGACATCTTTGCAGGAAAGTGTAATTGTTCTCAAATACATCAAAGGGATGTATTTATTCTGTAGTGTTTTTAAAAAAAATTAAATGGATGGGAATATTGTTTTTTAATAATTCAGCCGAATGTTAAGAAATACTAACAAAAATCAATATTTATATTCATTAATTTATAAAATCAAATTGATTTTAACGTTCAATACAGATAGACAATGCGACTACAATTTTTAAATTTAAAAAATAAAATTTTAAAATTCTTTCATGGTAGTACACACTGCGAAATAGGTTATGTTCAATTAAAGTGGAAATACAACTTATGTAATGCACTGATTCTAGAAGAGCATTGTAAGCTATATACAGAAGAATCTTGCAGAAATATTTGAAACCATATAAGTGAATGAATATCTCTTATTGTTAGGAAGATATATATATTGTGTTCTGGATACTGAATGTTAGCGATCTAAAAATTATAATTGCATGATTTATAAAAATGGGAAACAGATTTTTCTCATATTTATTTGAAGACAAGGTTTTCCAGCATGTAATTTGTTAATGAGTCAGTCAAAACGAATTTCATTTTGGAATCATTTCTCGGTAATAAGGTATCAATAAAGGGTTTTTAAGTACTGTTAAAGGGTATCGCGTTAATGGTTTTATACTACAGGGTGTCCAGAAAAGGACTCACTGATTTCAAAATTAAATATCTCGAAAACAAAGATAGATAGAGGAATGCAGTAAAAGGTATGTTTATTGTGAAAGCTGTAAGAATTTTATACAGCAATTTGAAATAATAGTTACAAAAGTTGCTAACAGATGGCGCTGTACAATGTACAGCTCAAATCAGCATACATAAATGAAATAATCGTTTGAAAACATTCTTTGCAAGAAATCACATCACTATGTTTTCAATGCTAACCTCCTTTCACGCTTCAATAGTTGGGCTTCGGATCACTATTTACACTAAACATTACGTATGATGATTACAGCGCCATCTGTTTGCAACTTTTGTAACTATTATTTCAAACTGATGTATTATATTTTTACAGTTTTTACTATAAACATACCGTTTACTGCATTCCTCTATCGATCTTCGTTTTCGAGATATTTAATTTTGAAATCAGGGAGTCCTTTTCTGGACACCCTGTATATGGAATGCACAGAAGCTATAACAACACTGCAGTCTATATGACGTAGAATCATATTGAATCATTTGAAGTCAAATACAGAAATGCATATTTCTTAAGATTATGGAGAAAAATTATGAGTTAGATACTAAATACAATGAAGCTTATGAAATATAATCAAAATTTTAAAAAATAAGAAACATTTTTAATATATTTAATAGAAATTATTGTAAATTTTATGTGTAATTTGTTAACCGTTATTCATTAACGAGTAGCGATCAATAAATACTTTCTTGGTAATGAGCACTGTTTAAGGGTTTATGCAAGAGTAAATATCATTCAAAGCATATAGAAATCTTTAAAATATAGAAACACTGAAAGCTATATGATGTAGAATCTTATAGAAACCTTTAAAAGCATATAAATAATCTATTTTTTATGATCACAAATTTTATTTAATGTTTTTCATTTTAACATTTTCCTCTCCACAGTAAATGTTGCCATTAGTGACATTTTATTGTTTTTATTTTAAAATGTGATGCATAGTAAGAAAATCGTTAAAAACCTAGTAAAATTATGAATTAAACAAATATATTTTCTTCATACACAATTATTTGATAATCCATATAAATAATTGCTGATTTTTATTACAGCTTGCGAAAACTATGATAAATCAAAATTATTGAATATAAGAAATACCAGCAATATGTTGCAATGAATAAAGTTTTTTAATAAAACTTTAATGCAATGGATCATATTGCTAGTGTAATTTCAAAATAAATCTTATTGAATTATTTTTAGATAAATTCAGATATATGAAAATAAATAACATGATTAATTTAAATAGGTCTTATATAAAATAAACCTTATGTTTCACCTATTGGTGTTTCCTTCAATATAATGCATATAATGCAAGACACGTACAGTTATCCTTGTAGAGAGCATGCTTGAAGATCAATGTTTGCAACAAATGATCAATGTTTGCATCAAGATGCCTTTCTGATCTAAATGTGATCAAGCATGTTTGAAAAAATTCAGGCGATGCATTACTAGGAACTATAGCCTCCTTTTATTACATGGAGTTTCGCCATTACATTTCATTAGAAGTTCTGTTGTTACTTTCATTGCATTTATGGAAAACAGATATCTTACAGTTCAAAGTGACCACATATGTTGCATTAAGCACATCACATTACTTTATCTCAATATGAAATTATTTACATGCATATTATGTGTATATGCAAAACATATCGTATGAAAATTATACAATTATAACATGCATCGTTTTCATAGAATGTTTTTCATCATTTACACAAATATATGAAATGGTATACCCTGAGATATCTTTTCCTTTATTCATTATTCCAAAGAAATAAAGTTCTATTTTTTCTTTTGGTATATTTTTCTACATAATATATTACTATATACATGTATTCTCCATTTTATGCTCATGATTGGTGAAGTAGTTTTCTTCACGTTTTAATTTGCTATTCTAATTTTTTTGTATTGTTTTGCATATTTAAATAAAAAAATGAAAAACGTATAAATTTTTGATAAATTAATAAATTTATATGTGCAGCCAATTCAAAAGCATCATTCGAAATCCTGTTAGCTTTCTTTGCTATTATATTTGACAAGGGAAATTTTTAAGCACATAAATATTCCCTCAGATTAAATTAATACAAAAAATTATGAAGGTTTATTACAAACATAACATTGCTAACGTATTAAATTGATGTTTATCACATTAAAACTTTTATAATTTAAATGTCATATATACATTGTTAAATGCATTTACCAAAAAAAAAATAATAATAAAGTTATAGAAATATATTTTCTATGATTCTACAATTTGTATTTCAAATTATTTTTGAAAATATTATTTATAAAACTAAAATGATAATTTAAGGTTCTAATAAAAGAAATAAGAAAAATAAATCTTTAGAAATAAAAAGATAAAATATTGTTCTGCTTAAGGTATCAAAATGATTGAAACTATTTTTTTTGAATGTTATTTTCTGTTTAAAGCAACCAAAAGGAAACTTGTTTTAATTAATATACTGTAAAAATAAATAAGATTTTATTTTTGTAGAATAAATAATACATGTATAAATAATTAATTATTTATTTTGCAATAACGAGATTTGGTTAATAAAAGAATATTCACTGGCTGTTATACATATTTCAGACACAATAGTTTGTTTTAATATTTACAATTTAAAAATGTTTATCAAATCAATGCTTACATTAATTCATTCATCAAATATGCAGTTCTTTTTTTCTGAATGCTATCATATATACAATAAATGCTAACTAATAATATTTACTTTAAAATGTAGAATAAAAACAATGAATGATGAATAACATAGTATATAACAGTATAATATTTACATTTTAAAACTTTATAAGACAAAATTCCTCTAAAATACGATATATCATGTGTTGGAATAATATATTATAATATACTATTTGTTTTTTTTTCTTTTTTCCAAATTTGAATTAATCTAGTGAGGACTCAAAGATATTCTTTTTACATTTTATATACTCTACACATCACAAAGGACAACTAGCAGAAGGCAAGGTTAAAAAGTAAAAAAGAAACATTTATTTACATACACACAAAGCGGTAACAGCGCCATCTCCTATGTAATGGAAGCGATTCAATATTACACATACACCTCCATACACAAAAGTTATTTTTAGGTTTAGTGACAAAAAATTTAGATTTATAGATGATATAATTTCTTTTAAAATTACTTTATGAGTCCAATTAGATTTGTTACATAAAAATCACATTTTAAGGTAATCATCTATATAATATCGTATAATTACAGAAAAGAAAATACAGACATCAACACCTATTTCATACGAAGCTTTAATAAATACATCTACAATAATATTCGTAAGAAAATAAAAATTAATTAAGTACTTCTCACATATGTAGTTTCAATAAATAAGTTCAAATCGAATAATACTCGTATATGTATGTAATAACAATACAAAAGAGAAGATGAAACATATATGATATCTAATAACAAAATTGCTTAACATGAAAAATAGGTATCGAAATTTCACTATATATCACAGAAACAACTACGATGTATTGAAACATTTGTTTTGCTTAAAATATATTTTGAAGCTTTAGAAGATATATTATGCAATACATTTTTAACATAAGATTACTATTTTGAAATTATATACTCACAGACATTTCAAGTTTAGGAGATATTTCATTACAGTACACTTACTAAACATTTAGTAAATATCAGTATATAAATACTATGCTTAATATTAGCTTAATAAATATTTTACAATTAACATTTAATTGTTTGCTATTGAAATCACGTTGTAACTATTAAGTGACTCTTTAATAAAATGCCATTTCTAGTTTATCAAAGTTACTTGTAAAATAAAATGAGAAGATAATAAATCTGAGAATATATAAAATCTATTGAAATGTGTGTGTCTATGTGTGCATATATATATATATATATATATATATATATATATATATATATATATATATATATATATATATATATATATATATATATATATATATATATATATAGAAAATAATAATTTGCTTAAACATGCTGAGTTTAATATGACAACAAACATAATCTATTTTATAAGTTTATGAAATATTGGTCAATACCAAGATAAGAGTTGAAAAAATTATTTTAAAACTTCTACTTTGACCAATGAACTTTCCAAATAAACATTGTAAACATGAGAACATGAATTAACAAAAGAAAGCAAACTTTTTAATTCGTGTAGCAAATCTCGAGGCATTTGTTCTTAAGTAACATGATAATTCACATGAGTAAGCATGAATATATATATATATATATATATATATATATATATATATATATATATATATATATATATATATATATATATATATAATTTATTAATAAGCGGGAAATATCTCAGAAATTCATAACAATTTGTTTACAGTGAAAAGGTTGTATACTCTTTAATTAACTCTACTTCTACGACTATGTCTATACAGCTGTTTTACTTTGTTTACAAGTAAACAATAATGAAATCAAATCCAAAGAATAAATAACTGTTCATAAACTTTGGTAATTATATCCTTAAAAGTTCTTATACATTTTAAAATAAATCTGGAACATGCTTCTGATACCTGAAGACACTATGGTTTTCACTTAAAATATCTGGTTATGAAAGCTCCTGTTTTCAAAAGTTTTATCTCATAGTATAGAGGAAAGTAGGCGAGGCAAATCTTCTTACTCTATTTCAAGTCAAACCTTCACAATCAAGTATAACTGAATATCCGAAAATTTGAGTGGTTGCAGGCTCAAAACCAACCTCGCTACAGACAAATGCGCAAGTAATCAAGGTCATCAAGAGGCAAGTGTCCACATTCAGCTAATAAGAGAAGGAATTTTCATTTGTTTTATAAAATAACATTTTTGCTTATAAAATATGAATAGAATTAGTTTTAGATTTCGCATAAAAAGTAAACAGTATGAAAAAAGGTACACCAGAAATATCACATAAGACATTTTCAGTTACATTGGCTTATTCTTAAATACTGGCCTGTTTAAGTTGAATTTATTTCGCTTAAATAGGCTCTTCAAAACCAATTTTATAAAGTTTTTCAGAAACTATCAAAATTTAATATTTCCTTGCGCAAAGTAACTGATATCAAATGAGATATTTTTATCCTGATCTTTAGCACTATTAGGTAAGACTACTACTTAAATACCATATAAAACTACTGTGAGAATTCTTAGTATGCTTTCTCAATACTAGAAAGTATTAATTAGAAATTCTACTAAATTAAATCGAATCATAGAGAAAATCTGATTTAATTTTTTTTAAATTTCAATATGTGATTGGCTTAAAAATAGACCAATTCTACCAATATTTACTATATTTTGATGATCAAACTATGAATGTGAAACTTAAAACTCAGGCATTTCCTTCGAAAGAACAAACGTGAAAGGATCCAAGAACCATTCAAGAGACTGCTCTCTCTCTCTCTCTCTCTCTATATATATATATATATATATATATATGTATATATATATATATATATATATATATATATATATATATATATATATATATATATATATATATATATATATATATATATATATATATATATATATATATATATATATATATATATATATTTCAACAAACTTGTTCTTGGTACAGGAGGTTCATTCCGAACTTTTCTGAAATAACCAGACCTCTCAGTAATCTAACTAAGAAATCCTCCTCGTGGTGCTGGAAAGAACAAGAAAAAGCTTCATACCAAAAGTTAAAAACGTTACTTACTTCACCACCTGTTCTTAAGCAGTGTGATCCGAGTAAACCTTACATCTTGCGCACAGATGCTAGTGGGTATGCCTTAGGTGCTGTCCTTCTCCAAGGAAAATCCCTGGAAGATCAACATCCCATTGAATATGCAAGCCGACTACTAACCAGTGCTGAGAGAAACTACACAACTACAGAGCGTGAATAATTTTCCTAAAGCCCTTGCAGTTGTTTGGGCTTTAGGAAAATTCAGATGCTATATTGAGGGACAAGAAGTCACAGTTGCCACGGACCATCAGGCGTTACGTTGGCTCATGTCTTTGAAGTCCCCGTCAGGACGACTTGCTCGTTGGGCTCTTCAACTCCAAGAGTTCAACCTCCATATCGAGTACGTTCCTGGAAAAAACGTGGTGGCTGACATGTTATCTCGCCCACCCTGTCACCAAGGAGATGACCCATGCGAGATATGTTCTGTGACTGTTAACCAACCCACTGTTGTTTCAGTAGATTTTCCTACCAAAAGTCCTAAAGAAATCAGAGACAGCCAACTTCAAGATGAAAATCTGAAGAAAATTATAAATGCCTTGGAAGCAGTCGACTTGACTGAGGAATACAGAAACTGGACGGAAAAAGGTTTTTTGATGAACAGAGGTGTCCTGTACAAATATGCACCTGATTCAGGATCTGATGAGGCTCAGCTTGTCATTCCAGAAGATGCAAGAGAGCAGATTCTTAAAATTCATCACGATGATCCCACCGCAGGTCATTACGGTGCTGAAGGCACTTTTGATAGAATTTCTAGAAGGTACTACTGGACTGGCATGCGGAAATACATCACCAATTATGTAAAAGATTGTATAGAATGTATGCGATACAAGCCCTCCAACCAGAAACCTGCTGGTCTGCTGCAGACTCCAGTACCATCCCAAAGGTTTGAGACGTTATCCATTGATTTGTTCGGCCCTCTTCCAGTTAGCCATGGGAAAAAATGGATATTTATAATAGAAGATGTTACTACGAAGTGGATCGAGCTATTTGCCTTGGAAAATGCAACAGCAAAAGAGTGTGCTGTCACTCTTGTAGAAGAAATCTTCATGAGATATGGAATACCACGCAGGATTATCAGCGATAATGGACCACAATTTGTTTCTGCTGTGATGCAGCAACTATGTTATCTCATGAAAATTCATCAATCCTTAACCCCAGTTTACCACCCTCAAGCAAATCCAGTTGAAAGGAAGAACCGTGATTTGAAACCTCGTCTTGCCATATTAGTTAAAAATCGGCATGATAGCTGGTCCAAGAAACTCCCTGCAATTCGATTCGCACTGAACACTTCAAAGTGCGGTTCAACTGGAAAAACTGCAGCTTTTCTCAATTTTGGACGAGAGCTCCGCACAATTGATGATGTTACCAACGACTTTCGTGGTATCATCGAAAACGATAACTTTGTTGTTGAAATGACCCCGTATCTAAAAAGGCTTGAAAGATTCACATCTGAAGCCAAAGAGATCTTTATCAAACAGCAAAATAAAAGCAAGGTTTTTGCGGACCAGAGAAGGAGATCAGCTCCTACATATAAATCAGGAGATTTAGTTTTGGTTAGCAAACCAAATTTAAGTAATAAAAGTGCTGGTGTTGCAGCGAAATTTTCGCCTCGTCGCGATGGGCCATTTATCATCGTTACTCAAAAATCTCCTGTATCGTGTATCGTATTCTGTGACAAACACAGATTCTCCAAATATACCAAAAGGAGTATACCACACTTCGACATTGAATCCTTTTCAAGAAAAGAAAACTTCCCCTATCAAAGCTTTGCGCAGAAGAGGTAGGACAAAAATTAACTGTCCTAAAACTCCCATTCCTGCCATAGCTCTTGCTCAAGAACAAAACCATTCCAGGAAAACTCCTGCTGACCCCTGGTCGGGACGTCTTCGGGGTCAGAGGGGGAGGTTGTAACAGATGTATATTAACTCTAGTGACACGAGATGGCGTTACTGCCCCATAGAGTGAACTTATGATATTCAATATCCAATAGACAGAAGACAAGATAGAGATGTGAGAAGTGGAAGACGAACCATCCGGTTCTTAAATATCTTTGTTTATTTATTTATAATGTATCTTCTAACCATATATATAGCCTTGTTTATTATTATTAATTATTTTCTTTTGTAACTATTTTATGTGTAATGTAATAAATGTTTTGCATAATTCTAACTCCCATTTTCTTACGTCCTTATATATACATATATATATATATATATATATATATATATATATATATATATATATATATATATATATATATATATATATATATATATATATATATATATATATATATATTTGGGTTTGGTGTAGAATATTATACGGCTTACCCTTCTGTTAGTCAAAAAAATTTAGAGATAAATATTGGCAATAAAATTTAATTTCTTGTAACCATGATGTTTTAAGGAATACAAATTATGAAACTTTTCGATTATCATATTGCTATTCCCATTTTGCCGAATATCTTGGCGTCAAAGAAATCGCCAAAAAATCAAGGGGTATCCGTAAGTAAAATTTTGTGAGGGGTAATCAAAAGAGCATAAGTATACTGGTGATGCACTCAGTATTTTTTAAAAAAAGTTGTTATGCGTTGCAATGTATTATAATCAGTGAAACAATGTTACGTTGCTTTCTCAATGTGATGCGCCTAACAGATATAATTCTATCGATAATATCTAGATGAATTCAACAGAATCGAATCATTTGGAAGTTGAAATGGTGGATGAAATGTGATCTATGATGTTGCTTAGTTCGAAAACACTCACAGTATCATTTCACGCAAGTTTAGTGAACATTTCAAATAAATGGAACAGTTGCTTAAGGATTTAATAATGGTCATTTATTCAGGCATGGCAATGAAAGATCAATATAATGTTTTATAAGCGAGAGGAAATTGACAGCTGGGAGAAGCATTAGAACAGACTATTGGATAATCATATCTCGATGACATGTGTAAAACATATTGAGCTCGAACTATTGATATAAGTTATAGAATACCGGCACTGTTGTTTACATCTTCTATTGATATCTGGAGTTTCGTTCCTAGTCACTTGATCGTCTAATTATGCTCGCATCTAATTTTTCAATGTAGATACTTTACATCTTTGAATTTCGTTTTCGATAAATTTTTCTCATTTTATTGATATTGGCCATTTATTTTAAAAAAAAAAACTTTTCTCATATTTTTAATTTTCTTTTCCCACTTTTTTTAAAGCTTTAAAAATATTATTTGTGTTTTGTATGTTATTTTAGAAAAGCCATCTCTTCTTTCATTTTTATACATTAATGTATTAGTGTAGAATGAATAATAAAAGGGTGATTTCTTATAAACACTGAATAAAAAGAATCATTATTCTTTTAATTATTATTCGATAAGATTATTTTTATACTCCCTTTATATTTATTCAATGAACAATGTTTATGAAAAATATGAGAAATGTATTACTAGAAAATAATTATAAGTGACAAAATTTTCGTGCTTTTAATTTATTAATATAAATTTATGACATTTATTAATGATTGTAGATTATTGTATGATATTACATAAATTCAATTAATAAGTATTGGTAAAACGATCTATTTATTTGTCAATCTACTTTAACATTTTGCACGCGAAAATTATTGTAAAACCGAGATATACATTTTAAAATGAAATCCGATACACTAAACTAATCAATGATCTAGGTTGTAATGGAACTCTATGCACTACTAAATTGAAGGCCAGAGCACTAAATATTCAGCTACCAGTTTAAGAAATATGATGGTGATGGTAAAGGACAAATTAGGTCAATTCAAAACCCAAACATGCTATTAAAACATTCATGGATGAAGAAATCTAAAATTCTTTTCTGTAATTTGTGTGGTCATAATTGACAAAACGGATGGTACGAATACATCATTTTTAAATTATAAGAAAAACTGAAATAAAATATTAAAATTAAAAACCATTAAGAATTTGCTTACCAACTTGTACATAGCCTATTCCAATATAATCATGGGTTCTGTATTCTAATACGGTCGTTTTTCCTATATCTATTAGGTTGGTGCGTATGAAATGTCGGATTCTTAAGTGATTGTATAAAACTGCATATCTTTCTTCAAAAGCTGTTTATTCAATCAAAGTATGCTCCATTCGCTTCAATACACTTCTCCCAACGAGATTTTAAAGCGTAGATGCCTGTCTTAGAAAAATTTTGGTCTTTAGAATTAATAAACTCTGATATCGAGTTTTTTAGACTGTCTTCATTTTCATAGTGTTTGCCCCTTAAAAACAGCTCTAAATGCTTGAAAAAATGAAAATCGGTCGGCGAGAGATCCGGTGAATATGGTGGATGCTGCAATGATGAGCATACGTTTAACCGATCCAGCTTATTTCGCTCTGTCAGTGCGTGCGGTACCCACTTGTCCATCTTCTTAACCTTGCCAATCTCAGAAAGGTGTCTCAATATCGTTGTATGGTCAACTTTCATCCTGATAGCAAGTTCCCTCGTGGATACGGCTGGATCCGCTTCCACTAGAGCCTTCAGGTCATCATTCTTCACAGACGTTTTGGGTCTTCCGCGCGGCTCATTTTGCAGTGAAAAATCGCCAGTCCGAAATTTTTCGAACCAACGCTGCACTTTCCGATCGTTAACCGTATTCTCCCCAAACGCTTGGTTTATGTTGCGTGCAGCTTTTGCAGCACTATTACCAAGTTTGTACTCATATAAGAAAATGACGCGAATGTCGCCAGAATTCATATCGGCAATAAACTCAAAAGAAATAAAAAAGGGAAGACCTTCGAGAAAACCTATTTTGCTGAAATGAGTCTCTGGCAATGGACAATACGAGTATGAATGAGGTTATGCCAAATACAAAAGTATAACGAAAACAGGGAGGAAAACGTCCGCATGTAAAGAGAATCCGACATTTCATACGCACCAACCTAATAGAATATATTTTAAATCTGAGGGCTTAAAGTCTGTGATGATTCCAGAATATCTGGCTTTATAGGTATAATAACTTTCAAGTTTCTTGAAAGCTTTTACCGAATCATATTTCTTTCCCCTCAAAAATCTTAGTAGAAACTTATCGTCCATAAGTGGTTGAAAGTCTGGTTCACCTACAAAATACCAAAAAAAAATTAGAAGATAAGTTTTACATAACAAATAAAGAAACGCAATAACTCATTCAGCTTTTTGAAAATTAATGAATCAAATAAAGTCGTTAGTTGAAATAATTTATATAAAAGGTATGAAACGCCTGAAAATTAAAGTAAATATTATTCTTCTAAATCTTAATTATAAAAACTTGAAAAACTAAATCTAAGCAACAAGAAAATATATGAAAATAAAACTTCGAAATTACATTTTATCTTTTTTATTTGTGTGAAATACCTGTTTTTTTAAAACCATTATTTAAATGGTAAATTTCCAAAATTTATAACTATCTAAATATTTGTGAAATTATTAAAGTATTTAAAAAGCATTTTTTTTACTAAATTATATGTATTCTATTTTCCGAAAATAAATTATTATATTTAAGCGAATAAAAATAAATTAGTTTAAAGTAATTCAAATTTCTTGAAATTTGTGTACATTATAAAGCTGCATCTAATAACATTATGTAGAAAAATAATCCTACCCTCCTTGTGTAATTATGTCATTGTTGTATAAGTATGCTATACTATAAAATCAGCTGCTTTTCAGTACTTTTAATTCAATGAAAGTCAGCATAGTAAAAATATTAGGCATCTATACTGTAAAAATAAGTTCGACAAATAGAAAGCAAAATTATGTTGCAGTTCTTGCGCCTCTTTAAAGTCGGTAAATGACAGTATGACCTTGAAAGATTAAATGATTAAATTTGCTACAGATGAGCACAATATATCTGTAATAAGGAAAAGTAACAAGCAAACCAGTTATAGCCTGTATGCTGCCAAACGGAGCCAAATTTCGAGGTTATAAAAAAAAGCTCCATTTCAGAGGATTGTTTGCTCGAAGACCTGTTTCTGACAGTGTTATTCATTGTAAAAACAATGTTGCTGAACGAGTGAAAATAATTTTCTCAGAAATCCAGAACCGGCTTATTAGTGATTTAAATTTGCAGTGTGAGACCTGTATGTCTGTGAATTCCGCCACACACGATATAACGTTTAGTTCGGATTTGTCAAGAGTGTATAAAGCAATTAAGCACTCATACGGTATAATTTGTTCCTTCAATTTCTACTTATTAATTAGAAAGGGATTTGGCTTGTGACTACTTGTCTTTCATTTTATGAAAGAAAAGATGTCTCTTCAGTTTTCTACAACTAAACTACCCCACACACAATACGATTTGCTACATGTCATTCAGATCCAAAGTTTAAAACACATATGGTGAGCTTAAGAAAGAATCATGATACCTCCTGACATTTACCTAACGTGCGTTTTTTAATTTCCGATTCCGATTTATATTATACGCAATAATGCTTGTGGTATAACTGTTGAATGTCTAATGGAGATGACAACTTTCAAGTTCGTTTACAGACAGAAATGGTTTTACAAAAGCTTTTACGTGAAACTATTAATATGATATTAAATAAATTATTAGTATAATATCAATTAGTTAATAAGTTATCAAGTTTTAATTAATATAATTTTTCCCAAACGTCGACAAAAGAACTTTACAATCACATGTTAAGGTACTCCGGATATTAGGCGTGGCTTCTGATTTTACCTACCATTTACTTTATATAGAATGGAAAGCCAGAGCTCTCTTGAATTTTCTTCATCTCATCAAACTACCCCACATACACTACGATCTACTACATGTCGATCACGTCTAAATTAAATAACGTATATTGTGGTGGGGGCTTCACAAAGGATCGTTTTTCCAACCGACCCATTTGTATTTTTAATACGCGTTTCATACTTTCCGATTTGCATTACACATAATAATGTGCTATAGCTGTTGAACTTTTTTTGTAATGTATCAAATCGTCATAGCTATTTAACTATGTCTTGAATTATTTATTTTGTATTATATATTTAATTCAGCTTTCGCTATTTTCGTTCATCGTCTTGAATATAATCGATCAATTTTGATAATTTTCTTTACTTACCAAAAAATCAGCATACCTTTAAATCTAATTTATAATCAAATAATCATATTTTTTGGTTATTCTTGCAAGCTCATCTATTTTATTAAAAGATCTAGTATAATTTCTTTATTAAAAATGCTCCATATTATTTATTAAAGTATCTTTAATGTTGAAAAATATTACTTTCAAAAATTTAACCTTTGAACACGTTTTATTATGAAATACCAATTCATTCATAGTTAAGATAACCTTGAAAACTCCATAAAAAGATAATCCATTATAATTCTAAATACTTGGTTGCAACATTCTGACATTCCGTCCATATTACAATAAAAGTTCAGCAAAAAGATATTTTGATTCCTATTCACTGAGTATATAATGAGGAAAATTCAGAAAAACTTCATTGAATTATATACATTATCCTCTTAATTATCATCAGAAATGAGTGACGCAAGTATCACGGAAAATCTACTTAAATTAAGAAAAAAGGAACAAATTAACACAAACGTACATTGAACATCTTATACTCAGAATAGGTAACATAAGCATACTTATTATTTATGAGGAATATATGATAAAATTGTTCATTTCTTATATAAAATTTAAAATGTTTTCATTTGAAAATTAAAAGGAAATCTTTTTTTCGTTGCGTGGGACAGAAGCTCTTTTGGAATAAAGACATTGCTGATAAATCGCTCGCGGATATCAGGAATTTACGAATCACATGCCTGCATATCATTACAAAAACATTAACTGGCATTTATTTTTATTTAATTATTTATGCAAAGCTCTTGTCGACTTTTTTTTTCTTTCTTTGCGTATTTTTATCTTTTCAATACGCAAGAGAGCTGAAAGACCTTGGGCCTAACGAGACATTTTGTTTCCTTTGTGTCACGTCAAAATCAATCTATTCCCACATCTATGTAAACATTAGTTCGCGTTATTTATTCTCAGGGCTTCATGGGATATGACATTTGCTGCCCTGAAGAAAACCTTTTGTTTGGCATTTGAAGACAGTCCACTCACACAGTAGTTTTTTTTTTTTTTCATAATTTACAGTAATTGACAGTAATAAGGTCAAGTAGCTCCATAAAAAAAGATTATAGTTACATTATATAAAAATAATGGTTATGTAAGCGTCTTTTATTTGCTGAAGATGTTCATCCAGGAAATAAAAGAAATTTAAAAAATAAATCTTCTTACAAGGAAATACTGGTATGTTTAAATATAAAAAAAAGTATAATTCAAACGTTATTAGTTGAATTAGCATATTCTCAAATTATACACTGAATTATCACTAAGTCAGGTGAGCAAAACAACAAGCCAGTTTAGATTATTAGATCAATCATTAGATTTAAATCACTACGATAGTGTTTACACTTAGTCACTAATTTATATGTTTGGTAAGGTTCTTGCAGATTTGAATTTGTAATTGGATGTGATTTAAATCTAATGATTATTATGTATTGAGTGTATTTTGGCAACATTGTATTTTGGCGGCATTGGATTTTGACTTGTATATTTTGGATTGATTTCTACTTGCATATTTTGGATTGGGTTTTGCTTCTTTTCTTGTTTGATGCTTTGGTTTGATTTTTTGGTATGGCTTTGGGGTGTGATGGCTTTTTTAAGACTATGTCTTGGGCCATTGCAGAAAAGCCATAATTTGTGCCAATGTGGTCAACACCCCCTGATGAAGCTGGCCATATTGGTACTTTATTCCATATATATTTATCTTTCTTTAAAGTGTTTTCAATGTAATTATTTTCATTGTATTTTTTTCAATGTTTTATTTTCCATTTGATATTTCAATATATTGTTTTCCATTTAATATTTCAATGCTATAATATTTCAATGTGTTGTCTTCCATCTGATATTCTACTTTTGACATTTAATTTTTCAATGTATTATTTTCTATTTGGCATTTTTCATTGTATTTTATTTCATTTTATTATATTCTTTGCATATTTTATAAATTATACTATTAACTATATCTTAGTAATACTATTCTAGCTGCTTTTGCGCTAAATGTACTGCTAAACTTAAAACTTAAAATTTTATGTATTCTTGTGCTTTTGGTTATATGTCTAACTTTGCATTTATATTTTATGTATTCTTGTGCTTTTGGCTATACATCTTATTTTGCATTTATATATATATATATATATATATATATATATATATATATATATATATATATATATATATATATATATATGTATATATATATATATATATATATATATATATATATATATATATATATATATATATATATATATATATATATATATATATATATATGTCTCTAGCAAATATATATATATATATATAATATATATAATAGTATATTTTATAAAATTAATAATCAAATATTAGATGGAGAATAATGCATTGAAAATACGAAATGGAAAACAATACATTGAAAATACGAAATATAGTAAATAGTTGGAAAAATGTTCAATATACATCTTAAAATTTCAAAGAAAATAGAGATCAATACATGGAAATACGAAATATAGTAAATATTTGGAAAAAATGTTTAAAATTTCAAACAAAAATACAATATATAGTAAATAGTTTAAAAAATGTTTAAAATTTCAAAGAAAAACATAAAATGGAACGAAGTACCAATATGGCCAGTTTCGTTCCATTATATATTTTTCTTTGAAATTTTAAGCATTTTTCCAAATATTTACTACATTTCGTGTTTCAATGTAATATTTTCAATGTATTGATCTCTATTTTCTTTGAAATTTTAAGATATATATTGAACATTTTTCCAACTATTTACTATATTTCGTATTTTCAATGTATTGTTCTCTATTTGGTATTTTCAATGTATTATTCTCCAATTAAGATTTGATTATTAATTTTATAAAATATACTATTAATTATATAGATATATAAAGTTGTGAGCTATATTAAAGATCCAAAATTACATAAGCAGATTAAGTAAGAATGGGTCTGATTAAGCTTTTGTAACCTAGAATCTTCCATTTTCTAATAGTGAAGTTACACTTCAAGTATTTTTTGAGACCAAAAAAAAATCGGTTAGCATCTGTGAGACTCTACTACGCAGCTTAGGCATTAAATCCTTGAGAGTATTAACTTCTGACCCTAAATATTTAAATTTTCTAACAGTTTCAAATTTGCAATTCATTGTTACATTTTATATTTATTCTGTGCAAATTAAATGAATAAAGGATAGGGATTTTAGTTCTCTTATAACCACAAATAGGGATTCAAATGTAATATTCATTATTTATTTGTAAAACCATTAAAACTTACAAACGAAAGCACATTTTCACTCTATTAAGCAAAATACAATAGTAATTTACCGTTAGTAACTTGTAAAGAAAGAATATGAACTAATTGATAAAAAAATATAAATTTATAATAGCATTTTTGTTTTCAGATCTTATAATAGAAGTTCCTTTCGTATTTTAGGAAACGGTTAAAGTTTTGGCATGAAAATCATCTGAACTAATGGATAATATGAAATGAACCTCTTATAAAAAAAATCAAAGGAATAAAAGTTTTTCCCTTTCAAGCAACTACAACTATTTAAGGAAACTTTCATTTGTACATGGTATTTTGCTATTTCATAAAAATTGCACATTATTATCATCTGTTTCATTAAAAAAAGTTTCTACAAACAGTTCATGCTACCTCCATTTATTTTATTTAATATTAAGTGATAATTACATGAATTTCGCTGATTAGGCAAGTTTTTTATTCTTTCTTACCATGTAGACAAGTTTTCATATTTCTCTGTGTGGGAAATATACACACATAACAAAATATAATCCATTTGCTAGAGACACTTTTGAGTTTATTGCCGATATGAATTCTGCCGACATTCGCGTCATTTTCTTATATGAGTACAAACTTGGTAATAGTGCTGCAAAAGCTGCACGCAACATAAACCAAGCGTTTGGGGAGAATACGGTTAACGATCGAAAAGTGCAGCGTTGGTTCGAAAAATTTCGGACTGGCGATTTTTCACTGCAAAATGAGCCGCGCGGAAGACCCAAAACGTCTGTGAAGAATGATGACCTGAAGGCTCTAGTGGAAGCGGATCCAGCCGTATCCACGAGGGAACTTGCTATCAGGATGAAAGTTGACCATACAACGATATTGAGACACCTTTCTGAGATTGGCAAGGTTAAGAAGATGGACAAGTGGGTACCGCACGCACTGACAGAGCGAAATAAGCTGGATCGGTTAAACGTATGCTCATCATTGCAGCATCCACCATATTCACCGGATCTCTCGCCGACCGATTTTCATTTTTTCAAGCATTTAGAGCTGTTTTTAAGTGGCAAACACTATGAAAATGAAGACAGTCTAAAAAACTCGATATCAGAGTTTATTAATTCTAAAGACCAAAATTTTTTTAAGACAGGCATCTACGCTTTAAAATCTCGTTGGGAGAAGTGTATTGAAGCGAATGGAGCATACTTTGATTGAATAAACAGCTTTTGGAGAAAGATATGCAGTTTTATACAATCACTTAAGAATCCGACATTTCATACGCACCAACCTAATAAAATTTGAATATATTTTATACCTCAGTATAGAAAAGTATTTTCAAATGATAAAAAATCTACACTGATGGAACAGATTTTCAATTCTAAATGCATTTCAAAAACATTCCTACAACAAAGATTCAAAAAGGAGAGTCAAAACATAAAGTGATGTACTTTTTTTAATTAAATAAATCATTTTTTAAATCTCATCAGAAAAAATTCCAAGTAAATTTCCCCGCTTATTATCATCAAATTCTGAATCTGGATTCAATATAATTAAATGGTCACATAACTTACTTTAATGATTATTATTTTTTCAAAGGGTAAGTGGAAACATTCTATCGCACCGTGGATTAGTAGTAGGATTGTGAAAAATCTTGGATTCGATCTCAGCCATTTTTGAGCTACAATATATGGGATTTGCGCTCCTACCTCCTCCATGCATTTCCCGGTTTTCTCTCTTGCGATAGGTGTATACGACCCACTAATTATGAAAAAACTCTCATAAAGCAAACTACGAGATAAACTCTAAAATACCAGCTTTAAGCATTTATGTTGTCCATTAAATATATAAAACATCTATTTAATTTATTTTTGATTATGAAATATTGACAATACCTTCTGCCTTATAAAATACTGAAAACTATTTGTAATATAAATAAAATATTCAAACATTTTTCATAGTCTTTTACAGTCTGATAAGATTTTTGAATGACACATCATTTATAAATCTTGACCCAGAAATCTCGTTGGTATAAGCCTTCGTTAATTAATAAGAGTAAATAGTTTAAAAATAATAAAGAATGGTTTCAGATAATAATCGCTGAAAATTTTTTATTTCAGCAAAAATTGTCACTTCATTTGACGCTAAAAATATAATTAAAATATAGCATTAAGCAATAATAACTTAGTACTATAAAAAGTATCTACAGCCAAATTTAATAATAATAGTAATTTTTTGCATAAATTAAAATAATGACACAACCATGAGAAAAAATATTTCCCTACAAAATAATCATTCAATATTGATAAAACTAATTGTTTGAAAAAATTACATTTATTGAAAAAATCATATTGATATTGATATAATTCGAAAATAATAAAACACTAAACATAAAATAATATAGTGTTTTAAATCATAGAAACGCTTTCTCTCTATATCATTTTATTTAGGTTACAAAATCGGTCTTACGTATTAGAGTCACAGCACAATTGCACCAAAACTTAGAAGTAGAACTAACTTTTAACCTATATCTAGAACATTACTTTCTATACTTATGAAAAATGCCCTCATAATTAGAAAAATTATTTTTTTAAATAAGAAAATCTATTCGAAATTCTTTCTACTTAAAAGCTGCGATAACTCAAATGCGTTAGTACCACAAAAACTTATGAAACAAACTTATGAAAATAATTTTATTCCATAAGAATTTTAATCAAATAGGGTGTAATCCAGATTAATTTTCTAGTTGAAATATATCAATAACGATAGCCGAAATTCATGTGAATTTTCTTCACTAAAATGTATTCCTTTTAAAATGCATTCGTCACAAAAGAAGTATTTTCATGATCAGAAACTTCCTAAAAATAAAATTTGATGAAAATCATTCATTGTCATTGAAATTCAATATCATTCCAATATAATTATTAAAAGAAATGATAATTTTAGTATTCTTGCGCTTTAAGAATAATGCAACTGAAATTTGAGCAATGCCATTAAATTAAATCAAATTTAATCTATTTTGGAGTACTAAAGCTTTTGAGGTAAATTTAAAACAAAAAATTATAAAGAACATTATTAGTTAATTTATATATAGCACACACACACATTAGTATTATAAATTCACAGTGACTTTCTCTTAAAACTTTCTAATCATTATAAACGTTCTAGAAAATCAAAATTAAACAATAATGAAAAATAATGATTAAATTGATAATAGATGATTGTGACGATGACGTTTTTGAATTTATTGTGTAGTTAGATTGATAAAATAGCATTTAATCCCATGATAAATGACTGTAAGTAGTTAGCAAACTTTTTAACATTAACAAAAGAAAACTTCGATGACTGATATAATAGCATTTAATTCGATAATAGATGAATATAAGTAATTAGCAAACCTTTTACCATTAACAAAAGGAAGACAAAAGTCATAAAATTTCTAATTAATGAATCCTTTGTTTAGTTTTAAGGAAACTGTATCCTCTAATTACAAGGTATGTTTCTTTTTCTGATACCTTGCTTGGGTAACTTCTTTTGTTTGTGGCAATGAATAAGAAACAACATGCGATTGCTTTTAGCCTTGTAACAATCGTTGATGATAAATTTTAAAAATGAAAAATCGTATTTTTCATACAACCAAAATTTGACAAAATAAGAGCTTGAAATAAAAATTTTGGTGTACAAGTATACTTTTCAATAAGTTTGCAAGGGAAATTTAAAACTGTTGAATACAATACTATTAACGGAAGATGTACAAAAAAATTATGAATTATTTTATAGGGAAGTTTATTTTGAAAATTTCTAAAAATGCATATTTTTTGAAAAAATCACACAGTGTTTTCCAAGTGAAATCAATAAGTTTTTTTATTAATGTCATTCAATTATCACTCTTATTTATTTTATACATAAGTATTTTGTCATCTAATGTCTAATTATGTGAATCAATAATCATATCAGCTATTAATATTTTTTGAGTAAATAATACATTAAAACAGGATAAAAAATTAGAATAACAAACCACAAAGTATCAATTTATATCGAAAATCAATATTTAAATTATTTCCTTTGCAGTAAAAGAATATAAAATATGTCCTTTTTATTAAAACACTAATTTAAACTCATATACGTAAAATTGTTATTCAAATTATTTTGCCCCAAGCTATTTTAAACTTTTAATTATTTTTTATTATGTATCTATCTTTTAATATTTTTCTACTAATTTGATTGGATGAATATTTGTCAGGAATAAATGCAAAATATTCAACATTTTACTTACACAACTATGAATAGTGAATCTTATGTATTTCATGACTGAATGTGTATAATTTAATGAATAATTATTTTTTTCATAGAAATTGTTTAAATGCTATGTATCTGATGCTCAGAATAATTTGAAATATTTATCATGTGAAACTAGCCTGAATACTTTTAAATATTAAATATGAATGACATCGATTGAAAACTAAGACGGAAGCTTTTGATTTTATCTGTAATACTTGTCACAAAATGATTACATAAACCTCTCAATAAATAATAATAAATGTTATTCTTTTAGTATAAATATCAAACTTTTTGATAAGGACATCCACAATTTTCAGGAAAATATTTTTAGAAACAAATCTTACTCCGAGTAATAAGATTTTAATAGAAATATATTCAGCTTGCCATATTCAAACTTATTTAATTAATTTAATGCAATAATAATATATCTCGTTAGTCATATTTAATAACATTTATTTAGCTTATTATCATTCAACTGGGACCGTTTTCTTGGTGTCTTCTTGCACTAGCAAAATTATACTTTTTTAATAATTTATAATTTGAAACTCTCTCCAGCATTGTAATGTTAAAAGTATAAATAACTAAAAATTTGTTTAATAAGATATTTTAGCTCGTATTTTTTTGCTTATAACCTTATATTTATCATATGTTATGCTCATATTCTGCTTATATAACTTAATTTGATTTATAATAATTAGTATAATTAGCATGTGTTTTGAGACTTTGCATGTGGTTACAGAAATTTAATAAGTATATTTTACAAAACATTTTTCAATACAACTAAAAACTTGACAATCGTTTGAAAGATAGTTTACTGTCAATGAATTTATTAATGTCATTGTGTATAGTAACATAAACTTTATTATAATTGATAGCATTTATATATAGTATAAATATTATATATAGGAGCTTTTGACTATTCTACTTTATTATGTCTTATAATTCCTTTCGACTTTCTATCAGGAAATAAGAATACAATTATTTTTGAAACGGTAACTTTTCTATTTATCAATTTTTAGGGATTTAAATTGCTGAAGTGTCTCACAGTTCAGTAAATTGTTATTTTCATTATACAGTACGTGGACAATAAACATTATTTTATTTTTTAAATTCTTTTTTGGTGAAGTAGCAATTTTAGTGCTAAGTAGGATATGTATATATTTATGTATAAAAGACAAATATTAAATATTGACATTGGTTAATACGCTCGATTTTGACCATTTTAACGTAAAAGTAGAAAATAATTCTAATTTTCAGGAAAAATAACATGTAATATTAAATTAATTGATAGATTAAAATAATTGTTGCATGATTTTAAATGTGCATAATTAAAACCCTACAGTATTTACTGTCAGTGGTAATGAAGGTTAAAGTAAAATTTTAAAGTAATAAAAATATGTAATGAATGGAGTTAAAATATAGTTTTTTTTTTAATTTTGGAAAGAATTGACATACTGTCAAAATTTAAAATTGAATTTCCTGCTGTACATAATCAGAAAACTTAAAATTATTTTTAAAAACAAGCAATGAAATTGCTAAATTAATTTAGGGATAACATCGAATTTAAAAAGCAAAAATAAGTTTGCAAATTTATACACAGTAATTCATTATGTATTTTGCATTTTGTTATAATAGTTTATACTATTAAAATACTTATTTTCTACAACAGTTTTCAACAACTTACATTAGTTTTTCGACCGCGTTCCAAAAATTAAAATCCTTTTCTAATTTCAGATTTGTGAATATTTCCAGATTTTCTTTTAAGAACATAAATTTTTGCCATCGAATTGGAACCATTCTAAAGTGTTTGAAATAGAATAAATGTATTGTCAAATGAAGGTTTGAAAAAAATATTCTCAAACAAAAGATAAATGCAAGTTTTCATTAAAAAATCAATTTCAGAATTAACAGAATATTGATTATCAAAAAAGTTGTAATAATTCTATTTTTTTTTACCAATTTAAAAAAAAAAAAAAAAAAAAAAACAGAAATGTTTATTTATGTTCAAAGAGACATTTATTTTATGATAAAATATTTAACTATTTTAAAAAGTTTTTATGATGAATAAATAATAAAATTTCTAATTGTATTATTTTGAATTCAAGTAAAATAATAGAAATTTAAAATAAGTTTTTATTTAATATATTGAATTTAAACAGTTGCAGGTTAAAAGAATTTCAACGGAAATTAATTATTTTTATTATATTGGCCTAAATTACTTATTAGTTATTAGGACACTAGAGGGAAGACAAAGTTGGATAGAAGTGGCTAGATGGATGAATGGGAATTCGTATGTGATTCAATTCCACTTTGACAATGATTTCAAACCACGGATTCGGCATTTAGGAGGTTCAGCCAAGCGTTACCACGAGTGCCGATGACTGATATCTGTAATTATATGCACGAAGAAATAGAACAGCAACTGCAGCTTAACTCAGAAACTCTCTCGTTACAAGCTCCGGAAGATTGGTATCTAGATCAAACGTACGTCTTAGGCTTCATGAACGTGGTCTTTATGCGGGATCATGCCATGCCATAGGTGGGAACGTTTGCAATGGGCACGTCAACGTGTCCACTGGACACGTGATCAATGGAGAGCTGTTCTCTTTTATGGTTGAGTCCAGGTATAGCCTCGAGAACGAAAGTATGCTCATTTTAATTCGGAGAAAACGTGGAACTAGTTTTAATCCATCAAACACGCGTGGTAGACCTGAATACGGATTAGGCAACGTCTGTGTTTGGGGCAATATCGTTTTATGTGGACGCACAGACTTTCATGTCTTTTCCCGTGGAAATGTTACTGCTCACACCTATAAAGATGACATCCTGCATGCTTATATGAGTCCTTATTTCGGAGCAATGAGTGATGCTTTCGTGTCACAGGTTAATAATACAAGACCTTACAGGGCCTAGCATCGAGGGGGCTTATCTTGAGCATGAAACAATTGAGCGCATGCTGGAGACAGATCAATCACAAGACCTTAACAAAATCAAGCATGTTTGTGACTCTCTAGGATGACATATAGACATATAGCTGCTCTAAATTCTTCTTCTTCCTAGCCACGCTTTAAACTGTTTTGGAAGTGCAATGGCTCGCATTTCCTACACAATTAATAAACCACATAATTGAGAGCATTACATATTGCTGCATGTGCTGTATTTCTTCTAGAGGATGTCATACCTCAATTTTCCCCTCAAAGTCCTGGTCTAACAGCCTCACCGTGGCGAAGGGGTGACACTGGATGGAATGGGCGAAGTACGTTGGGAGTGTACTCCAACGTAGGGCTTTACCAGACGTGTAGGCCATTCCACTTTATCCAGCTAATGTTAGACAGGTGAACGAGCAAAGTCGGACTTCTGCCTTTGTTAGGTGCTCAGGGTAGCTACTACCATCAGAAGCCGTCCCCCTTTCCCTTTCATGTTCATGACGCCTTTGGTTTCACCTACTGAACTGCATTGGCTTTTCAAAACGTGAACTACTATACCACCGAAAAATTTAGCACTTCCTATTTAGAGGTAGGAAATTAAAAGCTTGAAACTGTTCACAACTTTAAATATTTGGGATCTGAATTGAATGCATCCAACGACATCGAACCTGAGATCCGCATCAGGGTTACAGCTCCTAACTGATGCTTTTTCGGCTTAAAAAAGTGCCTAAAATCTAGTTTCGTCAGTCGAAAAACAAAAATTTTGATATACAAATGCTTGATTCGGCCTATTCTCACTTATTCATCTGAAGTGTGGACATTGACTGAGAAGGACAAAGAAACGATCTGCATTTTCGAAAGAAAAACTATATAAAGAACCAGATATTGTTAAATTTATCTCAATACAGAGATTAAAATGGGAAGGACATTTGAGCCGGATGAACAATAATCGGGTGAAAAAATTTTTTTCTTGACTCGCCCCATGGGCACCAGAAGAAGAGGACGACCGAAACTCCGATGGCGTGACTGCCTTGAAAATGACCTAAAAACACTAAAAGTGACAAACTGGATGACCTTGTCCAAAAATAGGGGGTCTTGGTATGCACTTCTGAGGAATGCAAAGGCCCACCCTGGGCTGTCAGACCAATGAAGAAGAAGAGGAAGAACTTTTATACAGCCCTAGAGCTGTCCTCGATTCTTTGAAGGCGAAGGATATCATGGACCTGGTCTGATTCAGATCAGGGGATAAGAAAGAAGAAGATACCTGAAATTAAAGGTTGTTTTCTTATACCAAATTTACACCGCCCATTTGTTCCTTGTATACATATGCTAACTTTTATAATACCATAATTGCCTGGTTTTTTTTCAAGCAGTTTTGTACCTTCCAATGTGATGTGTTGTGTGATGTGTATAAGTTTCATTAAATTCCCAGGGTAAGTTTTTGCGTCATCGTCATTTTTGGGATTTATCCTTAATTTAGGATAACCAGTGTATCTCTCTTTAAAAATGATATCTTCATATCTAAATGACACAATATTTAAAAAATGCTCCTTTATGCAGATTAAAAAAAACTCTGAAAACTCGTTCAAATCTTATTAATTAGTGAAGAAAATATGTTTAAGCGTGATATTACGCAAATAACATAAAAATGTAATATATTGAGTTATTCAGAAAGTAATTCCGTTTTTCATGAAAATGAAAAACGTATAACGAATAAATATCGTATTTTATTGCATATTGTCCATTCTTGTCCAATAGTTTCTGGTAGTAACACGATTTCACACTCATAAAGTGGTTGGTTTTTACTAGCAAAAAGCTGATCCAGGTGGGAAAAACGAAATGACTTTCCAAACAACCCAATATATGTATGAATCTTTCTTCGAAAACAAAAACACTGCAATTTAATCGTTAAAATACTGTTCTGGGTACTGAATACTTGTGATATAAAAATTATAATTATAATTAATAAAAATGAGAAACAGATGAAATAGATTTTTCTTACATTTATTTGAAAATATGTTTTCTTATATGTAATTTGTTAACGAATGAGACAAAACGAATTCAATTTTGAAATTATTTCTTGGTAATAGAGTACGTTAAAGGATGGTTTTTAGGTACTTCTAAAGGGTATATTTAATGGTATTATAATGTATGAAACGTACAGAAGCTATGAGAGTACTACAAGTTATATGACGTAGAATCATATTGAATCATTTGAAGGCAAATGCAAAAATACATATTTCTTAAGGTTATAAAGAAAAATAATGAATTGGATACTAAATACAATGATATTTATAAATTATAATTAAAATTTAAACAGTAAAAAACATGTTTTTCTATATTTAATAGAAGTTATCATAATTTTTACGTATTATTTGCTAATCACTAGATTCGTTAACGAGTAGCAATAATATTATTCAAGAAATACTTTCTTGGTAATGAACACCTTTTAAAGGTTTATAATAAAGTAAATAGCATTCAAAACCTATAGGAAACCTATAGAAAATACATGAAACTGCAATGCTATATGGTGAAAATGTTAAAGAAACATTTAAAAGCGTATAAAAAAGAAAAGATTTTCATGTACATAAATTTTATATATTCATGTTTTTCATGTTAATTTTTTTCTTTATACATTAAATGTTGATGTTAGTGATATTTTATAATTTTTATTTCAAAATGATGCTAAATAAAAAAATCTATAAAAGCATAGTACAATTATGAATTAAACAAATATATTTTTTATAAATGCAATTATTTTGTACAGAGAGTGTTCTGACGTCATAATTTCGCCTCTTTCTCATCAGTTGAAATTCGGCGCACTCTCTAACGCGCCTCTTTGGAAGCGCAGGAATGTCGTCATGTTTCGCCTTACAGTGATTGGCTGACTACCCGGAGCAGTGACGTCAGGCTACTCTCCTTTCTCCAGCAGAGCATCATACCTATTCTGTCTCTGTTCCTGCTAACGGCGTGGTAGCACGTTTTAATACAATTGTTATTGTGTTAGAAATATGTTTATTATTTCTACAAATTTACGCATAGCTAAATAATGACGATCAACACTTTATAATTTGATAATCCATATAAATCACAGCTACTTTTTATGACAGCATACGAAAATTATTATAGATCAAAATGATTGAATACAATAATTACTAGCAAAATGTTTTGCATTAAATAAATGATTTTAATAAAATCTTATAGAATTTACTAAAAATCTGTATTCAATTCATCATATTGCTTGTGTAATTTCAAAATGAATCTTATAGAATTATTTTGAAGATGCATTCGGACATCTGAGAAGAAATACTATGAGTAATTTAAATAAGACTTGTAGAACTACTTAAATTCTTATAGAATATAGTTTAATTATATTCACTCTCAGATACAGGAATTTACCTTTATATTTATATAGTGAAATATAGCAATAAAATCTAAATCTTAAAATAATATGTTTATGTATTTAAATAAATAATAAGCAAATTTTATAAAAAAAATATTTCTAATTATTTGCAAAATACAGAATTCATATAATATTCAAAAGCAATTTAAATATTTCCAACTTTTAATAAAAACAAATAACGAATATAGTTACTCAAGCTTCTCTAAAAATAATAAAAAATAATTTAAAAATAAAAAATTATAATTATTTAATAAATATTTAACTAATAAAATTTCCTTACAAATATTTTTTATTGAATCAATAAAAGTATTTGTGTTTTAAATTTATTTTAATTTTTACATTATCCTTTTCTGAACTTAAAAGACATTTTAATGTATGAAAAAAAAATATTTTATTTATTTTATTACATTACATATATTCAGACTTGTATGCTTGATTCTTGAGATCCGCTTGTAAGTCTTCGTCGATATTAGGACAAATAGCACAATGACAGATGTACAACCACAGAAGAATAACGAAGAAAACACCCAGGGCCACGGTGGGAATCGAACCCACACTCCTACTCTCTCAAGCGATTAGCAGTGATGCTTTAGAGCACTCAGCCACGGAGCGCCCCAGATGTAGAGGGTGATCTTTTTTAAAGTGACAGTGTTTGGAGCCCCTTGTAGCTCAATCTAATAGCCGAAATGGCACCAAACTTGGTATTTATTCTAGACAAAACATGGAAAAAAAGATTCCGTATGAAAAAAAATAGTTCCTAAAATTGCCGTTAGGGTATTTTGTGGCGCTGCTGTAGTTTACAATAACAAGAATTAGCATAAAACACGAGTATCAAAGAAAAATGCAAATGTTGTGTGATGCCAGTAATAAGGTGCCAGTAATAACGATCGCCAGTAATAAGGGCTATAAGAGCAAGTAGTGGACCGCTCCGACAAATAATCTCAGCTGCAGTAAGCGAGCTCCAGGTGCCATGCCTCTCACGTTAGCGGAGCGTGCGTTACTCGTGAAGCTATTTTATATGAATCAATGCAATGCATCCGCAATTCTTCGGGAATTCCGATCCAGAAAAAAACTACGAAAGAAGCCTTTATCACTGAATGATCTTAAAAAAATGATTGAGAAGTTCGAGGAAACAGGTGTCACTGACAATTCGCGCTGGGAGAGGACGTAAGCCAGTATCAAAAGATGTAATAACTGATGTGGCAACTGCAAATGTCGAAGGATCGCAGGGTACCATTGCTGGTACTAGCAGCGCCCGGGGTGTTGCTCGACAATTGGACAAGAATTATTCCACGGTATGGAGAGCTTTGCGGCACGTGATTGGATTTTAATCCTACAAAATCAGCCGCTTGCACGAACTGAAACCAAGTGATTATGATAAGCTAGTGACTTTCGCTCTATCGTTTCTTGCCAGGGTAGAAATTGATGATGCTTTCCCATGGCACATTCTGTGGGGAGATGTGTGCCATTTTTATCTCAATGGGTCCGTAAACACACAAAATAGCCGAATTTGGGTTTCTGAACAGCCCCACACCGTGCACGAAATCCCATTGAAATCCCCAAAAGTCACTGTTTGGTGTGGTTTCACCAACGAATTCGTAATTGGGCCATTCTTTTTTGAGACCATCAATCCGACAGGACCCGAAACGTGCACCATAAATGCAGAAAGGTACCACGAAATGCTGCAAACATTTGTTATTCCACAACTTCAGCAAAGAAACCGTCTCCAACAGGGAATCTTTATGCAAAATGGTGTTCCACCACACATTAGTAATAAGGTAAAGCAGCTGTTGCGCCAAAACTTCACTGATAATAGAATCATAAGTCGGAGTTTTCCAGTTGCATGGCCACCCCGTTCCCCTGACATCACGCCATGTGATTTTTGGCACTGGGGATATTTAAAATCTCAAGTTAATGTTGGTGGAGTATCAAATTTGTCTATTCTGAAGGACAACATAACAAAGACAGTGCGGAATATTCCTCGCGATATGTTACGCACAGCTGTGGAGAACGTTGAGCACAGAATGCATGGTGTTATTTCTGAGAACGGTGCTCACACATTGAATGCGGTCTAACTCCTCCCCGGGGAAGTTAGTGTAGAAAATAAACATTAATAATTTAACTGTACAATTGTATGTGTTAGTATTTTTTTCTCAAATTTTATACATTGTAAAGCGCCACAAAATGCCCTAGTGGCGATTTTTGAAACTAAAAAATTTTTTTACGGAATCTTTTTTTCCATGTTTTGATTAGTCTAAATACCAAGTTTGGTGACATTTCCCCTATTAGATTGCGCTACAGGGGACTCTAAACACTGTCACTTTAAAAAAGATCATCCTGTATATTTTCAAGTGTTACGCAAAACAATATTCTAATAAATTAAGAAATGTTCCACAGGCTATGACAGACGAGAATGAAATATCCACTTCGAGTTAGATAGATAAATAGCAACAGTAGATTATAATAAAAAAAATATATGCAAGCTTTTGTCCTACACTTGCAAGATATATCATGATGATAATGAATAAAGGAATATCATGTTTAAAGTCTTAGGTTAATGTGGAAAATTGAATAAAATTTGCAGGAAATAATTAGAAAGAAATAATTATGGGTGATGTTTCGCATTCTTAATAATACTTCCTGCTGTCTGAATAACTATAAATACATCGAAATAGTTATAAATACCTGATGAAATACTTAATTGCATCTCGTTATATATATATATATATATATATATATATATATATATATATATATATATATATATATATATATATATATATATATATATATATATATATATATATATATATATATATATATATATATATATATATATATATAATAAAATATCAATCTGGAAATAGAATATGTTTCAAAACTCCCCACATAAGTTTAGTGAAAAAGATGTCCATCAAATATACTGATTTATCTGAAAAAACAGCGAAAGCATTTTCTTGTAAATGAAAAGTTATACAAGTCAGCCTCGTATTTTCCAAATGAATTAAAAATCTATCTAACGAATCTTTATACATATGATTATTAAGAGAAATTATAACTCGATACTCTTTCAATTTATTTATTTTACAATTTATTTTATTTCAAATCAAAATGCTAAATTATTAATAAAATAAACTTTTTCTTAAAATAGAAATTAACACAATCGATACTAAGTTATTTTAAGTAATTGTGCAAAGTTTTTCAGTTAATTTAATGCAAACAAATGCCTATAAATAACTCACTCTAAGTTAACAATTAAAACCAGAATTCATGAAAATGTGGGTTTATTATGAAAATTTCTTTGCTAATTTACCAAAAGGTAGATAAAACTACAGGTTTTGAATACAAAATTAAAATGACTTTTATGAATGAAAGTGTATTTAAAAGTAGAAGTGAGAGAGAAAAGTAGGAAATTAAATTAACGACATAAAAGAGATATTTAATGGAATATTGGTGATATTTTGATATATAAGTATAAAGAAAATACTTCAAAAGAAGATAAATTTGAGCACATTTTAAAGAAGGGCAGTAATAATTAATATTGTATGATTTGAAAGATGTCGCCATTCTTTCCCATTCAATTTTTGCTTGAGTGCGTGATATATCATTTTTAATGGCGTCATTGTCTGTGAAACGTAATTGATAATTTTTTTATATAGAGATCATTTGATGTACACATCTTAAGGATAACGAGATTAATCTTTTTATTATTCAAGTATTTCGATGTGAGTCGAGATTGTGTGAAAGTTCAAAAATACTATAATTATAGTATAAATCATAAATTTCCTATCTGTATAGCTCGATATTGGTATATTTTACCCAAACTTTATAACACTTTAATTACCCAAAATTATAACTCATAATTTAGGATACTAAATAACAAAAAAATTTCCTTTTTTAAAATTAAAATTTTGTAAATTCATCTTAAATAAATTCTATGATTTTCGAGAAGTTAACAAGACAGTTAAATTTATTTTATTTAAATTAAATTATTGCGCTTCATCTGGTTAAAATAGCTAACCAAACGTTTTTATCATATACATACACAAAATATTTTATTTACAGCTATCTGCATAACAAAATTGTCCAACAATTAACTTCTTTATTTATTATATTATCAAAAGTACTAATATGCTATTTAAAAAAATAATAAATATTATAATTAATTCTTATTATATATCACTTCTTGATTAATGAAATTAAATCCTTACGTTTATAAACTTAGTTTTCTGCGATAAATATTTGTCATTATAATATAAACATTAAAGATCGGTTACCTCCATCAAAATCATAATTTAACATAATAAAATTATATTAATCAAATAATTTCAGCAAATTCTCTTAAATTTTAGAAGCAATTCATATTAATTCACAAAAAGTAAATTGATGTTGATTCACGAAAATGAAAGCATAGAATAAAAATATCTCGAATAGTTATTCAACCCAAAAAGAAGAATACTGTGTAAAAGAATTTTTTTATTCTGAGTAATAGGATGAAATTTATGATATACACGGTTGGATCAATGTTAATAACTGGTAAACAAAAAATTTGCTTGAAAAAGTATTGAAAGTTGCTTAATTATTTTAATATATAAACTAGACATTATTTACGCATACCACGACTGTTGAATATCTCATCATAAATTTTCATTTAGACTGAAACAAAATCTCTTTAAAGAAATTAATTTTATAAAAAAAGTCTACCATTAAGAATTATGACTGTCCCTCTAAAAATTCTTTTAATAACAAATATATTCTTAAGTCTATTGAGGCTATGGTTGTCTAAGACCATTTTCTTGTTAACAGTCAAATTATATGAAGATTGTAATTATGTAAGGCTACTAATCATTTCCAAATTATAAATCTGGCTAGTAAAGCTTTTCACTTCATAAATTCAACAAAACCATATTGAACTACTTGTTCAAGGTCACCTGCATTTTTTTACTTTATATTTTTAATATTTTCACTACTCAAAATGTTAGATCAAATATCTGCTACAACTAAAATCCAGAATAAACTTCATCCTAAAATTTACATATTACCATTACCATGTAATTTATCCACATTAGGAATAGACAAATTGGGCGAAATTCAATATAAATCTTTCCCACAAAAATTTTAAAATAGCTCAATCATAACAGACTTATATAAAATATCAATCAGAATTAACATGTATAAAAAAATATGAATCAGAAATAATTTCAATCCAAAAATTGTTTTTAATTATGCAGAAAATATAACAAATGAATTATGTACATCAAATTAAGTACTTTTTAATTGGCCTGAGTTTATAATGTATTTGGGAATTACAATATTTGCTAAATCCAAGAACAAATGTGCATAATTTTAAAAATTGCACAAACGGAATTAAAAATTTTTATCTGAAGATACGAAACAAAAATGTTTATTTAATCTGTGGGATTGTATTTAGGACATTGTCCTTGATATTGTATTTCCCGATATTAAATGATGTATCAGTGTTAATTAAAATTGTTGATATTGTTACATTTGCATCCTAATTATATTAAATATGTTTTTGTTTGCTTTTTAAACCTTGTGTTTTAGATTTCATTGTATTGTTTTAATTTTGTGGTAGTTTGCATTACAGCTTTACATGAATAATTTCTGGTACAAAGCTGCTATTTTATGTTTTCACTGTCAGTTATTCAACATTTCTATTTATATTCTAATTTTGATAAATTTCTAAAAATAACTGTTAATTTTGAAAAGAAATCTGAAGTTTTACTTCTATTCATATTACTTTTTCCTTGGATTTCAATTTTGCTATTATTTGAGAATTTATAATTTTTTAAAATTTTTTTCCTTCATTTTTTTCTACTCCTAGGAAATTTATTGAAAAACTGATTTTTTATAAAAAGAAATACATATTTACTTTACAATTAAATAATTCTTTTACATAAAATATAATTTCTCTCTTCTCTCTCTTTTTTTTCTCTCTCTCTCTTCTCTCTCTCTTTCTCTCTCTCTCCCTCTCTCATTCTCTCTAGTATTCTTAGAGAACCTTTTCTCGACAAAAATCTTTTTAACAGCACACTTATTTACATAATAATCGAAATCTAAAAACAATTTATTAAAAAAATACTTAACTATTTGTATTAAGGACATGCTTTTTTCTATATGTTTTATATCATTTTATCGATTCTATTATCATTGTTATACAGAATTTGTATCACTGTTATAAATAAATGTATCAATTTAATTGGATTTTTAAATGTGTTGAAAAAACAAATTCAAATACTAAAAGGAGCTATGACAACCATAAATTTGGTCTTTGATTTCTTTTTAAGAATAAGTAAAGCTTTTTTTCTTTTGTTTTGTTACAAAATATAATTTTTATGGGTGGTCTTGGCTTTTCTGAGTATATTTCATTACCTTGAGTACGTGTACATAATAATTGTACGTGTATTATCCTCCAAAATGTAGGAGTGTCAAAATATACATTTCCACATAATGTTTTTTTAATAGTTTGCTTCACTTATTTTACGTAAAAGCTCTTGTTCACAAGATAAAAATACCTTTTCCTGGTAATTATCCTGATTCAATAAATCGATTTTTTTTATTTTCTATTGTAAAAAATTGATTTTAGTTTTTACTCATTTTTAGTTATAAATTTTCTAGATCATATCTTATCAGTAAGTTCAATGAATTTTCATTATTTAAATTTTCATTTGGTCGGTAATTTTTTTTTCATTTAAATAATATAACATGACTTTTCAGGCATTAAATAATTTTATTAGAATAAACAGTTTTGTTGGTGAAAAATATTGAAAGTGAAATACAAAATAAATAGGTTTTTACATGTTTTTATTTAATTTGAAATTTTAATTTCAATTATAGTATGTGATACATACATACATATATATATATATATATATATATATATATATATATATATATATATATATATATATATATATATATATATATATATATATATATATATATATATGCAGGATATATTTCTTGAAGACAATTTTTATTTACATGTTTTATTGTATTAAAAAATCATATTTTGCTATTAATTATATCGATATTTCAATATAAAACCATTAGAATCCATGAGGTAATCAATAAGATTTAATGTATTTAAACTAAGCGTTCGGCTTTTTATTATGATTTTCATAGTTTTTTAGTCCAAGTATTTACAAGTCAGCTTCTTTTCTCATAATCTGAATGTTTTTATTCTTATACAAAATGTTCTTATTTTTATTCCGTTTTAGTAGAATCCAATTCATTCATATTAATTTTGATCGCTTTTTATTTAATACAAACTCCGAAAATGAGATTCACTTTTTTTTAAATAATTTATATAATCATGCTTTTAATTTTTTCTCGACAGAAATTGAAATACTGTATATGACAGTTTTATTCCGATGCTAAATTTTTACCAACACTTGTAAATAAGAGATTCAAATGCCATTTAAATATTTAATTTTCGTTATATTTATTATTATATTTAATATTCGTGTTATTGAAATTAATATTTTCCCGATATTAAGATTATTATTTACACTCTATTTTCAGTTTGTTGAGAATAAATGTTGGTTATTGAGTAATATTTCTTCTAAAATGCGTATTGTAAGTTAAATAGTAATAATTCTATCATTGGTTAATGTTTTGCACTAAATTTACACAAATATATTACAATTTAATTTTCATACCAAATATTATACATATTTTTGTGGATATTGGATTAGTTTTATCAAAACAAAAATGCCTAATTTATATTCTTAATTTTAAAAAATTGATTTGATTTTGGTCATTTATTGATGATTTCAGGAAAACGTGAGAGGGTGTAAACAAAAACTGTAATTATAAGGGGGTAAGGTGAGGTATCAAATATGCACTGTTTTTGCTGACATAAAAAAGGGATAAAAAATAATCAAAAGTGTACTTATTTAATACTTTACAAAGTGCATAAATTTTTTATAATATTATAAATATGTATAAACTTATAATTCTTGCTACTTTAACAGTAAATATTTATATTAGAAAGATTAAAATAAATATATTTCTCAAAATGCGTATAAAAAGTATATTTCAAAAGTAAGTGTGTGATTATATGTAAAATACAGGCATTTTCACGCTTTTGAAAAGATAACATATAAATATGTTTGTAAACATATAATTCATAACATATTATTAGACAAAAATAATCAAAAAATTTTATTATAAAATAGGCTTCAATATATATATATATATATATATATATATATATATATATATATATATATATATATATATATATATATATATATGTATACATATATACATATATATATACATATATATATATATATATATATATATATATATATATATATATATATATACATATATATATATATATAGTCTAGACTCTATAGTTCTTTACATTTTCAATAATAAATTTAAAAAATCCCAGAAAAAGACAATACCACTTTCCTGCGAATTGGTAAATATAAAATTAACTAAAATTTAAAGCCAAATTTATTGTGTTTGTGTTAGTTGGAATAAATTTAACATTTAAGTAAGATTATTTATTGAAGCATAGGAATACGTGTTGGCTTACTACTCTCATTTTTAACAAAATATGTTTGGAAAAACAGGTCACAGAATATGTTCTCTGATATTCTATCGAAAAATAAAATATCAAGGAAAACAGTACAGCTTTTTACTGCAAAAAATATGAATAATAGAATACAAAAATATTCTTTATAGCTTAAATTTTAAAACTTCAATGTCCATTTTTTTTGAGAAAATTTTTAAGTTATGATGTATACAAATAAAAGAAAGCCTCACACAATTTAATAATTAAATATTAATATCCCATTATTTATGTTTATATATTTCTTGTGAAAGACTTAAGAAATATTTCCATTAAATTTATTATTAAATATTAGGACTTATTGAAATTTTTTATTTTTCAGTCGAAAAATAAAAAGTGCAATTTTGATTAAAAACAATGATTGTAATATTCCAATATCCATGCTATATCAGGCAGGGCATAATTGGCAAGTGGTTGCGATTAATGAAGAATACAGGGTCATTGGTCAGTTTTCGATACGTGACCTTAAAAAAACATCACCAAGCAAAAATTTGGCCAAGTTTATTATATGTTGGGTTAAATATTAACAGTGAAATTTTAAAATAAAAGCAATTATTAATACGTTAATTAATTAGTGCATTTAAATTTTACATTTTTCTGTAATGTGCTTAATGTTCTATATTATTGCATATCACTTTAGCCCTTAGAAATTGGCTGTCAGCCAAGACTTTGAAACACTTCCTTGACTTTGTTTTGTAATACCAAACCATATCGCTTAAATTTCAATTCCTCCTTATTAAGCAATAGTTATTGTTATTTATCGCAAAATATTATCTTAAATTTCATTATTGTAACACACTTCTCGTGATGTCTTTCACAAATTTCTCCTCAATCAGCCAACAAGTAGAATATTAGCTAAATTTAGCAATTTCTTATCAAAAAGTTTTCTTTTTCCTTGACTTTCCTTTGACGTTTTGGAAAAGTGTTCTTTAGTAATTCTGGATTTACAAAAGCCTGCTCGTTAAAAATAGCAATTTCACAACATACTTATCAATTTCCTTCTTTCCAGAGCTTTTATGAATTTTTGTTGTGCTTACGGCTCAACTTAAGCATAAATATGAAATTTTATTAATGAATATAAATATCCTTTTTCAGTTACTATGACTATAATTACTCTTTAATTTTGAGAAATATGAAAATTTACTTCCTTGTAAATATTCATATTTCACATTGTAATTTTTTAGCAGTGAAAATAAAAATTGACAAAAATTGGAAATTGAAATCTTATGAAACGAAAGATTTTCAAATAAAAGTATTTTTCTATTTTTTAATCGGAATTATCTTATAATTTATGAACTGCTTAAAAACTATTAAGTACTCTTACATTTTATATTGAATCTACCCTTTATGCTGAAATGTGGAATGTTTTGATCTCCTATTTTCAATTTACTCCACTATTTTCAATTTATTTGGTAGCTAGGTTACCAGGAATTAAGAAATAATTCCTTGAATGAGATTACATTTGGACTCTCGATTCCCTTTCATTAACATTAAAATTAATAAATAGAGAAAATAAAAATAATCTTCTTCTTCTTCTTCTTAAAAATTGAGTTTGTATGTCATTGGGCACCTCTACTTTTATCAGCATTTTGTACCGTTAACTCCAAACCCAATGTTTCCTAGTTCCAATTGCTCGGGTCACCCACTTTACTAATAAAGTCCGATAACCCTTTAATGGAGTCTAGGTGTAACTCTCTAGTATGGATGAAGCCTAAAGAAGTTAATTTAGGGAGGGCAAGAGCCTCACATTCGTAAATGACATGCTCTGCCGTTTCCTCTTGCATATGACATTTCCAGCAGATAAAAATAAAAATAATAATAATAAATCGTAAAAAACATTATCTTGGCGTGCTTCATATTGCGCTAATTACTGCTATGCAGAACAATGTCTAAATTTATGTTCTTGAGTTTCTAAGCTTGAGTTGACTTATAAATTCTCAATGGTTAATATTCTCGCAAAAGATATGTTTGATTTATGATTTGAAATGTAATGTTGTTGTTGTTGTCGTGTGACAAGTGTAAAAAGAAAAGGAAAAAAGGTAAAAAAAATGACAAGTCATATGGGACCAAAGTCATGGAGCACTGTCCTGGCCACATCTTCAGCTTTTTCCATATAAAGGGTGTCATGAACTAGTATCATGGCAGCAGTTGGGGTCGATGTTGAAGAGGGTCGAGGCAACAGAGATGCAGTTGAAGACATGCCTTGGATCCAGCGGAACTTCTCGCAGTGCCTACTTTCTACGTAGGCTCTAAATCTTCATGCGTAAGCATGATTTTCTTACCCCTCATGTCCCCAGTCCGCATTCTGCTGATGGTAGATTGAAAATGTAAGAGTTAAACAATAAGATTATTTTTTGAAAAAAGTTAAGAGATTGCTCTAATTATATAATTTTGAAATGAAACGAATATTGTGCGTTATTATAATGTTATGTGTTTGGGACAATCTTTGCGAATTTTTAATGTTTTTTTTTTTTAGCAAAACATCCACCACTTCCTTCCAAAACAATAAATTTCTCTTTTTCCTCCTAATACTGCGGTTGCTCAGAATGTCTTATTCCATAACGTAGCTCAAAAAATTTCACGTTCTGATGTCGATATTTTCCCTTATTGATAGGTAAGCACAATATTTTCCTGGTGAATAGCACCAATTCAGTATTCAGATTTACAGTACTTTAATGACTGGACCATATTCTTTTCAGTGGAATGTATCGGGTCTTATCACAAAGACAATCGAGCCACAGGGGATAGACATTGCGTTTTAGTTTTCTGCGTGCATGTCTGACGTTGTTTGCTTTTAAAGTATTCCCTCTGTAAATCAGGAATAAGATTCACTATCAATGAAAATTCTTATCTATGAAGTTTTCCTTGAAGGCAAAGACATAATTGATGTTCAAATATCTTACAGAATAATATTAAGCTATCTACTGTAAGGAGTCAAATTTCATATTACAAAAAAATCAACAAATCTAACCTTTATCGACTTTTACATCAAGCAGAACTCTTTGCCATAAATATCAACAAAACAGATAAAGATACTGTAAGACTTGGCCCAATGAGGATTGTCGTACCACTGAGTTAAAATATAAATAATGAGAATATATTAATTACATATGCACTCATAATAAAATTATTTTACAGTATGAATCATTATTACAATTGAGGGTTTTATTCAAATTTATAAAGGTATATTATTAAATTGGGTATGCTGTTACTGTCTATAGAGTCTGTCTTTCAAAACTAGATATTCTGTAAAAAATGCTTATTTTAGGCCAATTGTATAAGATTTTTTAAGACTTTAAAAAATAATATATATATATACATATATATATATATATATATATATATATAAGCTGTCATTAGATTTCACTTAATTTAATGTCCATAATCCTCCAAAATTGAATACATAAGGTTTCTAAAATGTTGGACACATTTTGTTGCTTATTAATTCATAAAATAGCATAAACAAGCTTATGTCATTTATACATTAAACACACACACACATCTTATATTTTGATTTATAAAGCACTTCGGGCAGGTACTTGGGAGTTTTCCAGGTTATCTCCCTTGAGAGACATGAACTACTTATGAAAAGTCTTCCCGGAATGCAAGTCACGCGCTGGATATTGAAAAATGCCTTTCAACAGTCTTCGACATTTAAGCTATTTACAATGCTGTGTTAAAGCATTTGAACCTGACGACAGGTCACAGAGGATGAAATTTGCAACAAACAACCTAAGAATAGAAGATTGTGCTGAATTTTTTCTGATATATTGTTCACCAACGAAGCTTACTTTGATCTTTCTGGCATATTTCTTTGCCCCAATGTGCGCATATGATGACCGGAAAAACCCCACGAATACCGTGGGATACAAAGGGATTCCCTAGAATTTAATGAGTGTTGTGGACTTGTGTAGAATCACTCATTTGCTCTTTATTTTCACTGAAAAATATTTACGCGTTATTTTCTTATAAATGTTAGAAAACTTTGTACTTCCACACCTCCAAGTTCTTCATTCTCATTTTTTATCACAAGATGGCGCACTGCCTCATTAAGGTAACATTGTTCATAATTCATTGAATCACTATTTTTCCAGAAAGCTGGATTGGATGAGGTGGCCAAATACCTTGGCCACCCAAATTGCCTGATATAATGCTAAAGGCCTTTTTCCTTTGGCGATTCTTAAAGGACATCGCTTACAGCAGGAAACTGTCGAATGTTGATGCTTTAAAGACCAGGACTTAAATTGTTATATTTTGGATAACGACATGCTTGTCCACATCTGGTTAAAAATTGACTATCGTCTTAGTATAATATAAGAATGGCTTACAAATAGTAGTTCATAAAAGTCGTAAAACTTGACAAAAGTCATACAATTTGTTGATTTATCTAGACAAGTATTATCAATTTAAATTTATCTTCATTATTTTATGAATTATTCACTATCAAAATATGTCCAACATTTTATAGATACTGCGATATATGAGATACTAATTGTTGGGATACATTATATACTTTCACACTCATTAAAAATGATTAAAAATCTATATCAAAAGATTTCATTTATATATGCTCGTATTGCGCCAAAACTGGAAATATAATAAAGAAGTTTATAGTGCCTTATATATAAAATATAAAGATAAAAATATAATGATAAATTATATTAATTTAATATAAATATGTATAAAATATTATTCCATTCCAAAATACTATATTTCATCTTTTGCGATCTTTTGATAAACTTCTTGGTGCAAAAAATCCCTATATTAAATTTGTTTTATTTCTGCCAATTACTGATGTAAGTTTTGTGTATTTAGCAAACAAAACCTCAAAAACTTAAGCAATAAATTGTTTTTTTTTAATTTTTAATGTAAACTATAATATAATGAACTGCTATATCGAAAGAGATTAATTGAAACTCATTTCAAGAGTTTAGGAAATAATCATCACTGATTATTTGGGATGGTAATTTAGATGAAATATTTTGAAAATTAAGAATTAAGAGAATAAAAGTTAAAAGAAATTCATGAAAATGATACAAAATTCCGGAATACATATTTATATTTAAGTAGTTTTCATTACTCATAGAACAATGAAAACTTCCTTTACAACCTTCTGAGCAATATTTTAAAATAGCAGCCTTTATAGTGGTTAAGTGTGGATCAACTATTTAGCCATAACACAAATCAGAAATATAAATTTTTTTTAAAAATTTATAAGTATATATGATAGTATTTGTATGAAATATAACAAAGCTCTATCTTTTAAAATTCTTCAATTCATTCAAATATGCCTCTTATCACTTTTAAATACTTTTTATATAAGCTCTAAAATTGCTAATTATTTATGATTTTATAACATCTATGTTAAATGAGCCAAATTGGCCTATAAATGATCGACACTGTGGCTCTTAATTTACTATACTCAGTAATTCGATTCTCACGTTGAACATTCTTAGTTGCAGGCATTTTATTTTAAGCAATAAATTCCAGTAGAATTAGCTGATAGGTTAAAAATGATAAAAACACCCTTCATGGCACTAGAAATACTTTTGCATTTTAATTTTTTTCTTTTTTGTGATTTAAAGTAGTACATTGCTTTATAAAATTTAATGTACAACATATTTTCAAAAATCAAATTTTAAAAATTGGCAGTTTTTTTAAAACCATAAAATAATTGTTCCTTTCGTAACAGTTGAGATCCTGGGTACACCACTTTATTACGATTCTTATTGGTTTAAAATATCCATGACATCAGATAACGTTTCATCCACGTCACATCATATTGAGATGACTTGTCGACGAATTTGCAGCCTGTTTTCAAATCACATTCTTCGAGCGGCAGCAAACAAGGCGAAGTTCACCATCAAATGTCTGAGAATATTGTCGAAATTAATTTTGTTAATAAAACGATTTTTTAAATAAAGAGCAAAATATTGGTTTGAGAAACCGTTTTCCATTGATTAAAGCCATTAATATATGAAAAATAGAACAGCAGCAATAGCAAAATGAAAAACACCTGATAAAACATTCACTTTATAGTTAGTTTAAATCGGTAAGAGCACACAATTTCAACTTTTAAAAATTTCATTCTTTTTTACTATTATTTTTTTATGAAAGATGATATAGCTAACTTTATAAAAATTATTCAAAAATTTGATAGCTAGTTTTATTTTTAAAAAATGGAATTATATAAAAATGGAAAAAAAAATTTAAACAATTTTACATAGCTTCGCGAATAAATTTGATGACTAATTTTTGATCTTCAATTTTTATAGGTAATTTAGAGAAAAACATCCAGAATAGACCAGCAGTTTCTAGTTGATATCATCTAATCACTTCGATATGGAGTTTGCTTTAGGTGAATGGAAAGTATGTTGTCAGAAAATGTTTTTCCCAACTGTCTATTCGTATCTCGAGCTGATCACAATTGTGAGATCAGTCTTAGGATTTTGTGTCTAGAAGACATGTTTCAAGCAGAACACGAGTTACATCGCAAGCTTTTTTTAGCTCTTTCATCCCGAAGAAACTGAAACAACTCTTGGTAGACTATTTTTCCTTGTCCAAAATAAGAATTTCAACACTTAAGTCAGGAAAACGCTTTGATGAAGGCCTTTGTACAGGAGGATTAATTATATGTGTGCCTGAACCACCGACGGAGAAATATCAGTGTTTATGTTGGGCAAAGAAGAAAATATCTCTTGTACCAAAACAAGAATGAACTTCTGCACTTTAGCTCCACTGTAAATCCAGATTTACAAGGGAGTTATTCAAGCCTTTATGCTTATCAGAAGGAGAAAAGTACATGACATAACCAATCTAACATTGTAGAAAGACAGCTGCAAAGATGGAGGAAGCATGGTTTAGACAGGGATCTCCTACATAGAAATCACTATCACCGACATGCATTCCACATAAAGAGGGATTCCAATGAAAGTTTTTATTTTTTTAATTTTTATCTGCCCATATACAGCTGTTATTGGTAATAAATTCATGCTGATAAATGTTATTTTACTCGACATCATCATGTTGTGATTGTTAAGAATGATCTTGAGGATAATGATTTAGAGAGAATGGAAACTGTCATCTCTCATTATCCAGACCTAAATCCAATACAGCATGTTGGACTATCTTTTCAAATAGCTGCTTTGATTATTTCTCTGTGGTCGTTTCACTAAAACAAGTTATTTCATGTCTGATTTTCACTACTTGTTTTAATCTCTGACAATTTGATTGGCAATATGGAAAAAATTAATACCATTACATAAAAGTTAGTGATAGACATATTTCTTATTTTCTAACCTATTTTTGTATTGCTTTTACGGCAGTGTTTCATATTAAACTGCGATGTACTATTTTCTGCAAGACAGGACTTTTTTGATAAGTGTGCTTGTTAAAAAAATCCTGTTTATGTGTGAAATTATATACTTATGTACATGTTTGTGCTATAATTCAATAAAAAATTTTAACAGATATTTCTTCCAAATTTCATATTTCTGCGTTAACTCCTTTTAAAATTAGACAAAAACTTCTTGTATCCTAACTTTAAGATGCCAATATATAAGTTCTAATATATATATATATATATATATATATATTAGATTCTCTGAATTTTCGATTAATTTTAACAGAACTGGAGAAAATAGGGAACTTTGAATGCGACAATTTGCATGCTCATTTTAATTTTTTGTCTATTAATTTAATACTATTTGGAGAGAATTAAGGGCTTTAAATTCTTCTTAATATATTCATGTAAATGAGTGGATCATTCGTTGTCTTCGAAATGAGAAATCCAGATTAATTTTAGCCATTATTGAACAATAAGAGACGAATGTTATGTTTATGTTTTATGCGAGCATGCCAATCAGATGGATGAATGGGATTTCTCAAATTTATTCTATTGTAACTCAAGAAGAAGAACCACTATTTATGAAAATCACCCAAGGAAGATTAAAACGGGATTGCATTAAATGAATGCTATGAAGTAGGCTTTAGTTTTTCGGCTGTCCACTATGAGGTGTCAAAGAGTTTGGTTTTCGAAAAAAATTGCCAAATCAGTCATTCTAAATTTTATAAATTAAAAAAAATTTACTTAACTCAATGTAATTTTTTGTTATTCAAATACTATATTGAATGCCACTAAAAATAGTGGCTTAATCTCGAAACAAATATCGTCAATATTCAAATAAAATATTGGGACTGACTTTCAAATGTAATATATTAAATCAAATTATAAGTAAATATTCTCATTTCAAAATAGAACGTTATTGCCCATATGTTTCTAAAAAAATGTTGCATTATTTATTAATATTAATTTCACATATTTTATTTAATATTTTTATACTTTTCTCGATATTGTTAGCCAATTAGTATTTTCGTTAATTGTAGATGAAATTTCTTAATAGAATATTCTTAGCTATTCATAAAACAATATAAATTTTGTAAACTTTTTTATACAAATCTTAATTTATCTTTCAAACAGGTGAAAAATTTAAATTGATTGAGATACTTTTTGAAGATTTGGATTTGTTTTTGTTTGTATAAATAAAGTTTATTAACTTATGTTATAATTAGATTAAATGATTAAAAGTATGTGCTCGAATAATTGTTCATTAAGAACATTTAATCTACAACATTCATAGACTCTTACAGTAAATTTATTTTCGTTGTAAGTTGGATTTCTAAAAACGATAACGTAAATCAACCAAAAATAATTAATTTTATCTTGTTAATTAAAAAGAAAAAAATCAATTGTAAAAATTCATCTTTTAAATAAATTTGTTTCTAATATTTCTTTCATATAATTTGATTTAGAATTCCAGCAAGTGCATTTAAAATTAAGAACTTTACTAAAACCGTATAAATACCTAATGATGGCATAATTTGTATGTCTGTCAAAGCATGTAATTTGAGTTTGGATAGCAAATTTGCAATTTTAAATTTCGGATAGAAATTTATTGAAGCTTTTTCATGAATATTAACAATTTAGATATGCATTCACAATTAAGCATTTTAGTTTCCATTCACGACTAAAACTTATAATCAGAATTCCAAGATAAGCTTCGACTCATCCGTGAATATGAATTGCTCATAGCGCTTGGAGATAGCGTTTTAGCCGCATTAGTAATCCCTGATTTTAAACTGGTGTAATCACATGTCAATTACATTTAACTAATATAATGCCTTATTTATTATTGGACATTAAAGTAATATAACAAGGAAACTAAACAAATCTACATTTTAATTTAAAAGAGCTATTATGAGCAGAATCTACAACTTAAAACGGATTCTTAACTATAAACGTTCACCCCAGACATAATTTGGTTTCTTCCTCAAAGCTTTTTTTTTATTTTTTTTTCAAATGGAGTTTAATTAGACCAGAAATTACAATTTAAAGTGGATTCATAACCAGTAAAAACAATAAATCTAATACGCAATTCAACACCAGAGTAATTAAGCTATATTAAAGTCTTCGTATAACTTTTGGACATTTGAAATTGCTTACATCTGAGATATTCTAGAATATATTCAACAAAATAGAAATAATAAACAGTTTCTATATTTCTAAATTTATCTAATATTTTTGCACATTTAAATATATAACATTGTTTCCGCCACGATTTTTATTTATTGAAGAACTAAAACATTTTGCTTAGAAACTTTAAAACTCGTCACAACACAAGCCTATTTTTTTTTTTTAATTTTCATAAAATCTTTAGTTTTCTTCCCCATTTGAAAATTGCATTTTTAAACTTTATTAAAAAATATTTTTTTCAAAACAATTTTGAAATTTCAATAAGTATTTCGAGTTTCTCAAAATTCAAAAAGTTTCTTGAATGACTTTTAATGTATTTAGAATCATATTCTAGTATCATATTCTACAGATGTACTTAAAAAACTGTCAAACTTCGCTCTTCCTAGAAAAATATAGAGAATGAGTTTTTAAAAAAGAAATTGATAATAGACATAAAATGTAAACTTAAGATTCAGCTTTATTATTTATAATAAGAGGTACTCAAGACTTTCCTTAAGTTTATTAACTGACACAGAAAACCTAACCATTCTTTCAGTCAAAGCTAAATACAAAACTAGTATACTTTATAAATTTCCCGGTTCGGGAAAGAATTAGTTTCATAAAATTAGTTTAATCTCTGCCTCTAAATCCTTAGAAAATATTTAGATGTATCCATCATCGCTTAAAAAAAAAAAATCAAAAGTGCTTAGTTTTATACTAAAATTTCTCTTTAAAAATTTAAAAGGAAGCAAGGTCATTTGTTCAATTAAAGATTTCTTAAGACATAAAATATTTCTTAAATTTTTTAATTAAAATTTTCAGAAAATTCTTTTTATTGCAATATATATAATTTAAATTAAGAAAGTTTACTTAATATGTGATTCAGATTACATAGATTTCACCAAGGAAATAAACTAGAATTTTTGTTTACCTTAAGTAAAATGACAGAAACACATAATTTGTAAAATCAATTTACTCGATTGTCATACACAAATACATCTAAACTAAGAATTTCCAAATTCTCATTTAAAAGTTAAGACATTCCACACATTACAGAATCTTTTCGTTGGAGATGCTACAAGATAAATTGTCACTTCAATTACTACATAGTATTTAAATATACTAGTAATATTATATGCAAATAATCACATTTAAAAGATAAGAAGTCTACAGATAAAAAACACACAATTATGCTACATTTTTCTTAGGTTGTTACACCATTCTAACAAGCTTACTTTTGATGATCTACGATAGATGATAGTCTCCGAAGTAAAAAAAAAAATCAATATGTTCAATGTGAATTGTTTCCGAAGTCATTTCTGGTAGACACATCTTTTGAAAGCAAACATGTTTGTTAAGTTCTTATTTAACAGAATGAAAATCTCAACAAAGACAGTCTTCAGGTATTTATACAGCACGGAAAGCTCAGATATAATCAATGGTAATGATATCGCACAACACAACAATAAAATCTAAGTTTCACAAATGAATTAATCAAATTGCTACATTAAATAGTCTCATGGATACAATCACATTCATTAAAAGTACAAGTGTATATTATAAAATTGCTTAACACCTTGAATATCTTTGTTAAAAAGTCTATTGCGAAGTCTAAAGTCTAATACTGCCACGCAGCTGAAACACGAAAACCGACTCCTTTTCACATACCTATTAGAAGAAAAGCTATGAGAGCAAACGAGCAACAACTGTCCATCTAAGCCATCCTTCATGATGCTTCTTACTGTTTGCAGACAATATGGGGGAATAATTCCCCAATTCGAAAATAACTGGAAGTATTATATATAGGAAAATGACGGAATGAATGCGGTAATTGACAGTTGAAATATATATATGCTGCCACTTCATTCCATAATAATCATTCAATCTAACAATCAGATACTTTCATATGACGTCATAAGCAGACAATTTCGCGGCAGCAATTTCTTTTTATAATTTAAACAGACACATTTGATGTCTTAATCAGACAATTCATCTGCTTACTTTCTAGAGGGAAATCGAAACTAAACATGAATTACGATTTATCTTGTGAAATATACATATATAGTAATCCTTGATGAGTTATTATTAATTGTTTGCATATTGAAATGAAGAGAAAAAGGAATTAAGTTAAAATTACACGTGAGTATAGACTTGTGGTAAAAAACATTTTTATTAATGCATTCCAACTTTCATAAGTCTCTAAAAGTCTGCTAGAGCGTATAGAAAACATATAAACAACCGTCATATTTTCCGTTCTCAGTTGAAGTGAAAGTATCTAATTGATTAAAGAAGTATAAGTTTTGGTTCTAAAACTTATTTATTATTCGTTAATAATATAAGTTTTATAATATTAAATTTTTTATAGTTTAGCGCGCTTGCGTACACTTTAAGCATTTACAAGCCAAAATGATTGGAATTAAGATTTTTATATTTCAAACGTTGAATACGAAAGCAGAAAAAAATGACATTTACAAATTTTCTTCTTAAATCTAACATAATTTTTGAATACTTACTTAATCTTTTTATAGATAATTTACCATTTTTTTCTATTTTATTTCTCTTATGTTTATTTTCCTCTACTTATCCCATTTCAGCAAATATTGACGCTAATAGCAGAAAGTAGGATGGCTATAAATCACTTGAAACGTATTTAAATTGTTACGCTAAACCAATTTTAGATGATTAGTTTTGACTTACTAAAACCACTTTAAAGGCCAACACAAAAAAGTTTAATTGAGACTTACACGAAATGAAAAGTCCAGTGCGAAGAAATAATGAAATATGCTTCTAATACAATTCTTTCTTTATTAATTCTTTTTAAGTGTATTCTTTTCTATCCTGGATAGTTACACGAAATGAAAAGTCCAGTGCGAAGAAATAATGAAGTATTCTTCTAACACATTTCTTTCCTAATTCTTTTTATGTTTGTTCTTGCCTGTTCTGGATAATAGCGATCGATACTTTAATCTGACCAATTGATCTCCAATTAAAAGTAAAATACATAGATACTAATTACTGTAGTAATTTTACCATTTGTACTTTAAAAATTGTCTATGTGAACTTTATTTCGATTTCAGACTTGATCATCACCAATAGCATATTTTTGTACTGTTATCTCTACAATAAAATAATTATCTGATGCAGCTGGAATTATGTGAGGGAGAAAATAAACTTGACAATAATTGTAACTGCAATTTAGGTATTCAATTACAACCTAGAAATGATTTGTTGTGTGTGTGTGTGTGTGTGTGTGTGTGTGTGTGTGTGTGTGTGTGTGTGTGTGTGTGTGTGTGTGTGTGTGTGTGTGTGTGTGTGTGTGTGTGTGTGTGTGTGTGTGTGTGTGTGTGTGTGTGTGTGTGTGTGTGTGTGTGTGTGTGTATGTGTGCAGTGCTCCATAGTTAAAAATCTAAAAAATGGCAGGCATGCAAAAAAAAGTATCGATATGACATTTGGACAAGTCAAGCTCACTAACCCACGGCTGTGCGAAATTAAGCCAGTGGGGTGCGTCTTTATTTCTTAACCAGACCACCACGAAAGTGAAATTATGTCTTTGCTATAAGACTCCTTCGATAGATGGCACCACCAGAGGATCCATTCTCTCAATTTTGACTTTGCTCTGAGGGAGCAGGAAATTTTCTGTAGACCATTACACCCATGGTAATTACTCAACGACCAAACACAGGACTAAAGTATCTTTTTAAATGCACAAATAGTATGATGAACTGAAATATATATTTCGTTGATCAGCAAGCTTTCTGTATTTAGTACAAAGTGTGCAGTTGATTTGTTTTAGTCTTGTACCGCTGCTATCTAGAACTTATTTCAACAACCGAACACAGGACTAAAGTATCTTTTTAAATGCACAAATAGTATGATGAACTGAAATATATATTTCGTTGATCAGCAAGCTTTCTGTATTTAGTACAAAGTGTGCAGTTGATTTGTTTTAGTCTTGTACCGCTGCTATCTAGAACTTATTTCAACAACCGAACACAGGACTAAAGTATCTTTTTAAATGCACAAATAGTATGATGAACTGAAATATATATTTCGTTGATCAGCAAGCTTTCTGTATTTAGTACAAAGTGTGCAGTTGATTTGTTTTAGTCTTGTACCGCTGCTATCTAGAACTTATTTCAACAACCGAACACAGGACTAAAGTATCTTTTTAAATGCACAAATAGTATGATGAACTGAAATATATATTTCGTTGATCAGCAAGCTTTCTGTATTTAGTACAAAGTGTGCAGTTGATTTGTTTTAGTCTTGTACCGCTGCTATCTAGAACTTATTTCAACAACCGAACACAGGACTAAAGTATCTTTTTAAATGCACAAATAGTATGATGAACTGAAATATATATTTCGTTGATCAGCAAGCTTTCTGTATTTAGTACAAAGTGTGCAGTTGATTTGTTTTAGTCTTGTACCGCTGCTATCTAGAACTTATTTCTGGATGAGTTTTAAATATTTCTCTTACGCACATTTTTATTATGCACTTTCAAAATTTTGTTCGACTGGAAAAAAATGTATTTTTCCTTTTTTAAATTTTTTTTTCCAAATTTGCGTTTTTTTACATAAAGAAACAAATATTTTTCTTCCTTTTGAAATCTCTCACCAAAATTATCTGTCATTAGCATTTAAGCTAACCGTCGCCAAGTTTTATAGTATAATTATGTCGATTTATATTCTGACTAAAATTACAAAAGTTGATGGACTATGCCTCATAAAATTCAATCACAGTGAAATGATAACAAAATCACATTTCATCTTGTACCGAGCATGATTAATCAAGACCATTTACAAAAATACTGCATTTCTATGATATAAGAAAAATTATATCCAACACGCTTTATAATTTTTAATATAATGTTTCTTAATATTAAACTTATTCCATAAAATATTCTCATGCAAAATATAAACGAATTTTCCTTCTGAAAATAGCTACCATAGGACCAGAAATATACAAGCTTAGTAAACATAAAATATGTTTTATGAAAGTTTTCATTAAATGGAAACATCTATCAAATGAATAAAATTTATTAACCAATTATGATAAAAAAAAGAAAATCTTTAGCAGAATTATCATTAAACTTATATCTAATATTTCTTGGGGGATTTCATAACTGTGTTGTTTATGATGCTAAAGTGAATATTTATATAAAAGAAATTAGCTTTTAAGTGAATCTATTTTTGAAAGGGAAAATAGATTTTTAATAGCCCGAAGGAATTTTATTTATTAGAACACCAATAGGTGTACCATCGTAACATCAAATGTTGCTACATTTTCCTAATTTAAAAATAAGGAGCAAGCAATAGACCTTAAGATTCGGCTTGCTTTCCCCGAAGGTATCATTTTACATTAATGACATTGCGATAGAGACTTATTTACTTACTCCAGATGAATTAGTGAACACGGCAGATTTTCGATTAGAAAACTCAAATCATTCTATATGGGCTCAACGTGGTCTATTGGTAGGACAGTGCTCTTCAAATCATAAGGTCCTGAGTTCAATCCCAGTTATTGTTGATCAACCGGAAAAGAATTTTGTTCTTCTTCAAGCATATCTGTGGGTGAGAATACATAAGAGTTTTCCTGGTTTCCTCCCTTACAACACGTCAATACCAGCTACTATCTATGAAACGTCCTTTTGGAAAACAATTTACTTGGTGGATGCCATAATGCCTTACAATGACCTTCAGCGCTTAGGCTGTGCACCACGCAATATCAAATTCATTCTGCGTTGGCTCATCGTAGCCTAATAGTAAAACAACGGTTTTCTGACCATGAAATTATTGGTTTAAGCTCAGAACAACGGATGTTCAGTTACTGCATGTATATTTTTTGGCTGGGTACTTGGGAATTTTCCTGGTTTTCTCCCTTGCAACACAAGAATGAGGCCCATTATCTCTAAAAGATACTCCTGAAAAGCAATTTACGCGGTGGATATGAAAAGGCTTTATAACAGCCTTTGGCCATTAGGCTAACCACTTCCCGGCTTCAAAATCATATATGGTTCGTTTTTCATTCATAATTTAAAAACAAAATTCTACAACTTATGCACAGTACATACACAACTGCAATGATTTAGCAAACTAAGAAAAATAACAATATTATATTAAAAAACATGCATTCTATATTTATAATAATATTGTAACTTTTAATATTGTATAATTCAAAATTAAATATAAATATTCCTCCTTTAGGCATTTTGTTTAATTATTTTACTTTAACTTATTAAAGTAAAAAAATTTATTAATTTTTAATTTATTTGAAATTTTAGTATCATAAAATCAAAATTTTAAATTTTTCACGGAATATTTGATACTATTATTAAAAACATTTAATATATAAATTATTTAAAATAAAATATTTTTTTATGTTTCTTAAATGTTGTAACCTAAATCCCATTTGAATCCGAATTTCATTTTTCCATATTTTCAACATAGTTCCTAAATGTAATTCGATTTCCTCTGAAATAAGTTCAGAGGGTTTTAAGCATTCATTCATAAGTTACTGAAAGGTATAAATATTTGCATAGTCACAGAAAAGGACTCATCTAACAAGAACATTAATTTCCTTAGAAAAATGTTTAACACCTATTACCGAGTTTCAATTTACTTTGTTTTAAAAATAATTATGCTTTTTCTGTTCTAAATCAGTTTTACAGACGTAAATAGGAACCATATCTTCTTTCTTCTCCCCTTCCCTTGATGTTTTTCCAATGTTCACACGAAGACAGTATAACGAAATGTGAAGCATTCATTAAATTCATAGCCACATGAGAACACGTTTTTTTTTTCTTCGTTTTGAAGGTGAAAGTAACACGAGAATAACCATGAAACTTCGTGTCAAGGGTAATAGAGTTCAGCGAACAGTAATGTCGAAAGGAATGTTCATCGATTAAGTTGAGGACGTTCAGGTATTACGTAAGCCTTCTTCGAGAAATGGGCATGTTTTCTTTACTTATTTTTAAGACCGAAAAATGAAAAGGGGAGGAAAAGAAACGAATAGAAGGCAACAGATTCAGATACACTTGATATAAACGTTCCGATGTTTCTTTGCTTTTTTACGCTAATTTTCTTAGTACTTTTCAGTTGAATCCACATAAATTAAGGAAAAGCTCCTCTGTTACCTCATTGAGAATCCATTTATTAGTATTCTTTTAAATCCTTTGAAATAAATATCAAGATAATTTAAATAAATTAAGGAAAAGCTCCTCTGTTACCTCATTGAGAATCCATTTATTAGTATTCTTTTAAATTCTTTGAAATAAATATCAAGATAATTTAAATAAATTAAGGAAAAGCTCCTCTGTTACCTCATTGAGAATCCATTTATTAGTATTCTTTTAAATCCTTTGAAATAAATATCAAGATAATTTAAATAAATTAAGGAAAAGCTCCTCTGTTACCTCATTGAGAATCCATTTATTAGTATTCTTTTAAATCCTTTGAAATAAATATCAAGATAATTTAAATAAATTAAGGAAAAGCTCCTCTGTTACCTCATTGAGAATCCATTTATTAGTATTCTTTTAAATCCTTTGAAATAAATATCAAGATAATTTAAATAAATTAAGGAAAAGCTCCTCTGTTACCTCATTGAAAATCCATTTATTAGTATTCTTTTAAATCCTTTGAAATAAATATCAAGATAATTCACATAAATTTAGGAGAAACTATTCTGTTACCTCATTGAGACTGGGTTTATGAGTATATTAAATCCTATGAAATAAATATCAAGATAATATTTATCTACGTGAATAATAGCTTCTAAATCCATTCGTTCACTTAAGTCAGCTCATAAGTAATTTAAATTCATTGAATCATATTTCTATAAATTGACTTTTCTAAACTTTACCAACAATAAATATATTTATTTATTTTATTTAGTTTTCAAATCTCTCAAATTTTCATGCTCAATCAAAGTAACTAAACATTTTTTTTTATTTTACAATTGAATTTTTTAGAAGAAAAAATTATTTATCTATTTTAAACGTGCATTTTCAAATCTTTAGTTTTTTGCTTACTGCTGTAAAATAATCTGAAAAAAAATTTTCAAAAATAAATGGAAAGCCGTATATTGCTGCAATGTTTTACATTTCTAATTTTGTTTCAAACATTGTGTATGGACTTCATTCTTCATACATAAACATAGAATTTTAAGGGCTTTGTAATACCGTAAGGAGTTTTATTGCATTAATCTTAAATGAAGAATTTTATTTAGAACTTTATTGTACTTTTTCTTAAAGGTGTAAGCTATATCTCATCCAGAGCATATTAGTATCATTGCAATTTTTTTTTCAAATGAAATTCAACCTCATCTGTGCTAGTTACGAAATTTCTCACTCATTGTTTAAAATTCATCTCATGTCAAAAAATTTTTAATTTTGAGCAACTATAATACAATAATTTGAAAAATTCAAATTATTGTCAAATTTCTCAAATAATGTGCCCATTCTCATCAATGTAGTATATTTACTTTTTGAAAAATCTAAAACCCCTATTACTGAATTTTGATTCACTCTGTTTTAAAATATACTTTTTTTAAAAAACTATTCTAATATTTTTAAGGGTTCCAAGTCAGTAACGAGTTTTAGTGATCTAGGTAGCAACCTCATCTTTGCATAGAGTGAAATCGAATCTGTTTATTTTCCTTTCACTTTTTGTATTTCGAAGCTCGTCTAAAAACTACTTAGTGTAACGAAATATATAGCATTCATTGAACCCTTCGCCTTATGACAACATCAAATATTTCTTCATTCATCTTATTTGGAAGGTGAAAATAAGGTCCCATAATACCTGTCTTTCCGTGAGCCATCGTGTCAAGGCTGATAAAATTCACCCCAGAGCTCGAAGGAACAGCACGCAATTCAATTCAAACTAGTTGCTTATTCAAGGTCACAGTTAACTTTCATTTTCGTCTGAGAGTCGTAGCAAACAAAATAATCTTAAGAGCATATGCCTATTATAAAAAAGCATCCATAAATTTTTTTCATACCATATATTTAAAGTATAAAGCGAGAGCATAATGAAAAAATGTTTCAACGTATCTGTTGTGTGATATATTTTGAAACAAGGTTGGACATCACATTCAGTGTATTGATATCGGGATACACGTCAAATTTTTTCTTTAGAACATATTCGACAAAAAATAAAAAGCTTGTACATTACACTGTAACGAAAATGGAAGCGAAAGCATAAAATGTTGCGAAAAGAAACACAAATAATAACTGCAACATCTGCAATAAGCAACATCTTTCCCCGTTCCAAGAAATATTCCATTCTCCAAATCGCCCCTTCTTTGAAACAAGAAATTTCATTATAAAAATTTTATTGCATTCCAAATCCATGGGCTTAGTTCCAAGAAATATTCCATTCTCCAAATCGCCCCTTCTTTGAAACAAGAAATTTCATTATAAAAATTTTATTGCATTCCAAATCCATGGGCTTAGTTCCAAGAAATATTCCATTCTCCAAATCGCCCCTTCTTTGAAACAAGAAATTTCATTATAAACATTTTATTGCATTCCAAATCCATGGGCTTAGCTTTACTGATAGCAGTGTACGGCAGAGAAGCGCACTTCCGGAAAGTGTGTATGTATATAGATAGATAGTTAGATTAAATAGAGACAAATAAACTGGTACTAAGAAATTTCTATTTGTTCCTTTATAATTTTTAAAATTTTTAACAACCATTATATTACGAAAAAAATACGTAAGTCCAGCAAGCATGAAAATGAAAAGAATGCCTACATCCATTCATTTAAATGTTTAAATTTTTAGAATAAATATTACGTTAATTCGTGAATGTTATTTAACATGATAGTGATAGTAACTTAATATCACGACAATTAACTATATGATTAAATAAAAAATGTCTGAAAGAGCCATTACTAAAAAATACATTTGGGTCTTTCTACGAAGCTGCATAACTATTTATAAAAATTGATATATTCTGAAAAAATAAATAAATAAATAAAATTAGTTTGCATTTTATATATAATATTTAAATTGTATAAATTAAGAATAAATAATGCCGAAAATCATTATCTTAAGCAGGAAACATTTAAACTGAGCATTCATTTGATAACGAGTAAAAGACAATTTAACAACCGAAGCCTATAGTTAAGAGTTTGAACATCCGTCGCATTGTTGCCTTTAGCAGATCTTTTAATAAATAGTAAGTGATATTCGCATGTCGTAAGTAAAAAAAAACCTGCAAAATTCTCGTGCCCACATTTTTAGAAATGTGCATGTAAGACCGTGGTGGTCTGTTTGATTAGGGAATTCTCGGAATGTAGTTAGTTGGAATCCTGACTTAAATAAAGATTCGACGTGTTTTCTAATGGCGTCTAGGGCACGTGAAATATATCATAGTCAGAGTGTACTCTATATGAAATGATGTCTCTGGGGGTAACAGGCCAAGAATTCGGGGTCTTCTATGTCCCTGCTTCAAAATTACGAAGTCTTCCACCCGGTTGCTTCTATATAACTGGTGGAATCCAACTCAGAACAAGGTACAGGAAAGTATGCTGTTGCAACAACAAGTGGGCATATAGAAAACATAAGCGCAACATTCATTTCTCGTTGTTCAACAGTGGTTGAGACCAAATTCAGACTACGAAGAGAGCTATCACTGCCAGTAGGCCACGATGAATCCTCGAACTGTTCATTTTATAATACTAAATCATGGACCGCCCACCCTGTCTAGTGATCAGCCTGTCTGATAAGGTGGTCCTGGGTCTGTCGGATAAGGAGGTCCTGGGTTCGAATCCCGGTTAGGGTATGGATGTACTTTCTCTCTCTCTCTGCGGTCTTTGTCCTTTCCTTATATGAAACGGTTGTGGATGGTTGCCTACCTTATAAACGTATAACGTATACCTATAGCATGTGAGTTCTGAGAAAGTCGGACTCCATCCTCAATGATTTAAAATATTCGCCGACACAAATATAAATTTACCACTGAATCAAAAATTTTGTGTACTTTAGTTGAAATTTCTCATTTGAATCTTGACCGACAGTCGTGCATCTATTCAGCACCTCTCTGACTGGGCTGTTGTTGAAGATGAGACTAACCTAGATATTTTAAATCTATACTTGACAGACTTTCAACCAGTCATAAAATACATTTTCAGTGGATTCCTTCACATATTTGAGTTGAGGAGAATGAAAATGCCGACTCCTTGACCAGATCAGCTGCTGAGGAGGATATCAATCATTATGAGAAACTCACCATCAGTGAGATTTCTTCCATGCATAAAATAAAACTGAATAAGCTTTCATAAGCCCCTTCCAACCATTCTTGGTAGTTTGCAAAAAATCCAGAAAGATATTTCCAGCGTAGACCGATATCTCACTAAATTCCCTTTTCGCGCATCTTGAGTGACCACACAAGAACTATCATTTTCAAGTGCGGTCAAAAAATGTACTCGGAGTGCCATTGGTACACATCTGACATGATTTACCCTGCTCATATTTTGATGTGTTTAAATTTTAGCTAAGACGAAGTTCTGCTGGACCCTCATATTTTTTGGACTTTTTGGATGTGTCCAAGTTCATGGAGATCTTCTTCTTCTTCTTCTTTGAGTTGGTCATTGAGTATGTCATTGAGCACCTCTGCTTTTATCAGCATTTTGTACTGTTAACTCCAAACCCAATGTTTCTTAGTTCCAGTTGCTCGGGTCACCCACTTTATTAATAAAGTCTGATAACCCTTTAATGGAGTCTAGGTGTAACTCTCTAGTATGGATGATGCCTAAAGAGGTTAATCTAGGGAGGGCAAGAGCCTCGCATTCATAAATGATATGCTTGGCCGTTTCCTCTTGCATATGACATTTCCTGCAGATAGGGTCTTGCTGAAACAGTCCCATTTTATGGAGATGTTTTCTGAAATAGTAGTGCCCAGTTATGAAGCCTACGATTAAACGTATCTTCTGCCTAGAGCATCTTAGAATTTCATAGGAAATCCTCGCTGATGATCTACAGATCATACTTTTAGCATGGGTTTGACCAGGAGATTTGAGCCAAGCTTCATACATCTTCCGTTTTTCCCATCTAAGAACATTGGTTTTTGCGGTCTTCAAATTGATCCCACAAAAAGGTTCTGGACCAATGGGAACAAAAGACGATCCTTGTTTAGCAAGCTCATCAGCCCTTTCATTACCTTCGATACCTTTGTGCCCTGGCACCCATACAAGGATCACCCTGTTTCTAGTTGCCAGTTCTGTAAGAAGGTTTCTACACTCCAGAATCATTTTAGATTTGATTTCGAAGGAATTAAGCGCTTTTAAAGCGGCTTGACTGTCACTGAAAATGAGAATCCGCTTACCGTAGTAGCCCTTCTTCATATTCAGTCGCAGACAGTGGTTAATGGCCAAAACTTCTGCCTGGAAGACCGAAGCGTATCGCCCAAGGCTTACAGACAAGCTGATTCTTGGTGACACGCCACAAACTCCCAGTCCTGAGAGGCTGTTCTTCAGTGATCCATCTGTGTACCAGATTAGATCTCCTGTTTTAGTTTCAAACATGTTGTTATCCCATTCGTCTCTAGTTGGAAAAACTATATCAAATGTCCTATCAAACATGTATGTTTTTTCCATGATGTCAGATGGCATCATGAAAGTAGGGTCTTGAATTTTCCTGGTGATGCCCTTGTGCCCTTTGGCAACAGGCTGGTCATACCAGTGGTTTTGCAGCTTCATTCTGTATGCATTCACTCTTGCAACGCTGCAGATGAAGATGTCCAAGGGAGTCAGATCCAACACAACCTCCAATGCTCTGGTTGGCGTGGTGGAAATTGCTCCTGTGATGCAGAGACAGGCTAGTCTTTGTAGACCCCCCAGTCTGTCAATCACAGTCTTCTGTTCCACCTTACGCCACCAGATCACACAGGCATATGTGAAAATGGGCCTGACAAAAGCTGTGTACATCCATAACATCAGTTTTGGATGTAAACCCCAGTTTTTACCAAGCATTCGCCTGCAAATCATAATGCTTTTCTTTGCTCGGTTGATCCTATCATCAATGTGCTTATTCCAGGTGAGTTTCTGGTCTAAATAGATGCCCAGATACTTCACCTCTGAAGCCACATTGATTTCAACATCAAAAAGTCTTGGTATGAAAAAACCTTTCCGTTTCTTTTTGCGTGTAAAAGGTACAAGGTAGGTTTTCTGAGGATTAACCATCAGGTCCCTATCCATGCACCATTGACCTACATAACTTAGAGCATCCTGCATGAGATGACAAGTTATGTCAAAATCTTTACCAAGGATAAGGATGACAATGTCATCAGCATATCCCTGCGTATAATAGCCCCTATCATTTAGATGTTTTATAAGGCTATTTACAACTAGGTTCCAAAGTAATGGTGACAGAACACCTCCTTGAGGACAACCTCTAGTAGTCTTTTTTTCAAATGATTCACCGAAGATGTTCATTTGTATATATCTATCCGAAATTAAGGCCTCAATCCAAGTACACAGGGTCTGATTAATCCCTGCCCCTCTAAGTGCATTGAGGATGGATGGATGGGAAGTATTATCAAAAGCACCCTGGATGTCGAGGAAAGTTGCCAAGGCAATATCCTTTTGATCCAGAGTGGCTTCAATCTTGGAAACTAGCTGATGTAGAGCAGTCTCAGTAGATTTGCCGGGTTGATAGGCAAATTGAAGAGCATGCAAGGGACTATTTCTACCCAAGTAATCTCTAATATGCCGATCAATGATTTTCTCCATAATTTTAAGAAAGAATGAAGAAAGACTGATTGGTCTGTATGACTTGGCCTGGTCATAAGTGTCCTTGCCAGGTTTTGGAATGAAAACAATCCTAGTCTTTTGCCATGTCTTTGGTATATATCCCAGGGCCAAACTAGTTCTATAAATTCTAGTTAGCACTGGTATGACAACCTTCTCTGCCTTCTGGATCATGATGGGCATAATTCCATCAGGCCCAGGGCATTTTAGAGGTTTAAAGGCAAAAATTGCCCATTTAACAATGTTGTAGTTTATGATATTTTTAGCGATGGTCCATTGATTGCTATTGACTCTTTGCAAAGAGCCAATGCAATGTTCCCCTTCGTTGCTATAAATATCTCTAGCTCCCGGGAAGTGGGTCCTGGTCATAATTTCCATAACCCCTTTTCCGGAAGCAGCAAAATTACCCTCCTCGTCTTTTAGGGTACCAACCAAAATAGGTTCATCCCTTTTAAGGAGTTTCTGGAGTCTAGCTCCTTCAGAAATAGAATCTATCTCGTCACAGAACTTCCTCCAGGAGTTAATTTTGCTTTTTCTAACAAGTTTGTTATAAATAGTGAGGGCCATTTTATAGTTCTCCCATTCACCATTTTTCTTAGCTTTGTTAAAAAGTTTTCTAACATTTGCTCTTTCGGCAGCTAGAGAGTCATTCCACCAAGGGCATTGGAGTTTAGCTCTTCTAGTGCGAATGGGGCAATTGTTATGATAAGAATCTAGAATACTTCTCTGCAGAAGATCTGCTGTAACTTCTAGATCGTAGTTGTCTCTAATAGGTCTGTTCCCGAGCTCAATCAACCCAGTCAGTTCTTCTTGGAATTTCTTCCAGTCCGTCCTAACTGGGTCTCTGAATATGCGATCCAGACACACATTAGAGTGAATTTCAAAATGGATGTTTTGATGATCTGAACCAGAAGGTCTGTCATCTACTTTCCAGTATTTGATATTTTTACTAATCAGCGTTGTCGCTATAGTAATGTCAATTACTTCAGATCGATTGGAAGTAATAAAAGTTGGTTCGTTGCCCTCATTTAGAATATCTAACCCATAGTTTAGAATAAATTCCAAAAGGTACTCACCTCTTTTATTTGTGTCCGTACTTCCCCAGACAACATGATGAGCATTACAGTCTAGTCCTAGGACTACCTGTAAGTTGTTATCTCTGCAAAAGTTCATGAGCTTGTGCAGAGAATGGTCAGGTGGAGCCTTCTCTTCATAGGGCAGGTATCCGGAGCCAAAAACAATTTCCCTGTCCCTACCCTCTATGTTGAGTCTGACTTTCACAGCTGTCAGGTCCCTAAGAATAAATTCAGAGAGGGGAAGAACCTCAATGTTTTTATGTAAGAGTATACAAGTTCTAGCGTTACCATTAGTACAATAGATAAGCTTACCTTTAGTTCCTTTGAGACCACTGATTCTTCCCCTAACCAACCAGGGTTCCTGAATCAGGGCCAGGTGTATATCCCCAGCAAGAAACTTCTTACTGAGGTTAGTAGTACCACTTCTACTGTGGTGGAGGTTGGCTTGAACTACCTTCACCCCCATCAGCAGGAGCAGGTTTGTCAAGTACTTTAGCCTGCACTTGGTGAAGTCCAATATGAAACCTATATCCCCTTACACGAAGTGTGGCAGCATCTAATTCAGGCACACTAAGAACGATGGTCCGCCCAGATGGGTCGTTCTTAATGTTAAGAACGTTCCACTCCATTGGAGTGACCCCACCGTTCTGAGCCTCGATTTTTCTCAGGAGCTCTTTAGGTTCCAGTTCACTACAGATTTTTGGCAGTTTTGCAATTATCTTGGTGGTTCTGACAAGTTTCCTTGCCTCACCCACCAAGAGTTTATGTTCCTGCCAAGGGCTTATATCACTGACATTCTGTTCCAGCCACTTTGAGCTCTCCAGATCTGCACAGTTGATAATAAGAGCCCCGTTCTCAAGTTTACAGGATAGGAAGGTTGGGGCAAAACCCTCCTCATTCCTTCCTATTTTCCTGGTTAACAAGAGTTTCAGGTCATAGGCCTGTTTCTCTGTTAACCGTTTTTTCGGATGACCTTCTAAGAGCACGGCCATCTTGATCGCCGTGAGAGCCGCCCTGTAATTAAATCCCTCAGGTCCTTCTCTCTTGGCAGCCTTTCCGACCCTGCAATGGTTCATCCGGTTGGCAGAACGCTTCTCGCCTTCGGTTTCCTTGGGTTTTTCAACCCAAGTCCCCTCAGCGATTTTGCGCTCCTTCACTAGCTTCTTTTTCTGGGTACCAGATATTCTTTTTTAAGCTTGATTCTGGTCAGAGAGTCAGTCATGCTAGAGATAGCTTCCTGACTCTCACCAGAAGAAGATGGTTTGGAGGTCATTTCTACCTCCTGTGAAGGTTTCATTGCTACCCCTTCATTAGATTGTCTCTGAGTTCCCTTGTCTTTTTCAGAAAGGTCTGCTTCAGAAGTTTCACCTGCAAAAGCAGAAATGTTTGTTATTTTTAATGTCTTTTCAGCCATATAATAACAGTTAATAAGCTCAGGTAATATGACAGTCCACCTAGCATTGCCTGAGTTACTGGGCAAGGCAATTTACTCTAGAAGTTCGCCAGGCAACTAGAGGCTCCGTTAAGACACCAATACCGCGGTGCCAATTAGCCCTAGGCACGGATCGCATAACACCAGGGTTTACGGGAGCTGGTTCGCGGCCTCTTATTCTATATTCAAGGCTATCCTGTCATTCCTATAGGACGTTCAGTTATCTACCACCTACTGACGCGCCTGGTGGCTAGCTCAAGCCCCAGAGGGGTACGCGGTTCCAGGTTCATGGGGATGGTCTAGCTCTGCTAGGTAGTCCCGAGATTAGCAACAACAACAGTACAAACTCTTTCTGACATTATACACTCTGTCTTCTGTCCACCCTTATTTTATTTGTATATTTTTATGGGGGTATGAATGTTTAATCCTAATTCAACACTTCTCCTCTTTACTTGAAAGAGCGTGATGGCTCCAATAATGTACCAAAAAAGCAATGAGAAATTACCTCATTCATTTGCACTCTGTGTATAAAAAGAATAAATTTTTATCAATTATCATCAACATATAGAAGTAAGGTAAATCTATGTTTTGTTGATAAGAATATGAACAAAACACCTAAAATGAAATTAGATCAACCATATACCACTATGACGAATGATAGAAATAAGCAAGATCTCGAGATTGTTCAAGCAAGTTGCCATATTACCATCAATGAGATAGCATCAATTTTGAACATTATACGTATTTCGGCCCAGCAAATGATCTCCAAGATAAGCACAATGAGAAGCACAAGAGTAGAGCCGGTCATCTCTATGAAGGAGCTTAAATGTAAGGAACATTTGGGTTAAATTTTTTGTAGAGTAAAAAAATAATTGGAACATACATTACTAATACATGTTTATTGTGGGCCTTTATTTTTACTTTTGAGTTAATTATTTCAGGAAAATTAAAATTATTTAATTTCTTTTTAATGCTAAATATATAAAGTACATTTAAGCGTTCTGCTCACGCTTGACCGCAGATAATTCTTTGTTCACTTTAACTTGCATATAGATCGCTTAACAATTGCTATAGTTAGTGGCAATGCAAGGAATCTTTTTTAACACAGTTAATACATTTAGAAATTTCCTTAGAATTATTTAGTGTGCATGGGAATATATCATGTGCGCTGCTCTCTTTCACTCTACACCAAATCTTGTAATACAAATTTCACATATTTCACATTTTGTTATAAAATTTTAGCTTTTGGGATATGTTTCAAGTTCATGTTTTTTAAAGCTTTTATATCAAATATAGTACTTAAAATGGAACATCTAAATTATTTTACTGCGTTATTTATAACTTCATTTACTTCTACTACGTTCTCTACATAACTTCATCTTTTTTCGCATTCGTTTTTTTAAGAAAATATACACTGAAATATTCAAATAATGTGCAAGCTCTTTTGCTTCGACTAAAAATGGTTCTGAATAGGAATTAATGGGAATTGATTGATATGGATTAAAATTTTGAGTATGTTTAACTTTATATGTTAAATTATAAGAAAAAAATCCCAAAAAAATTCTTAAAATAGCTTTTAATAAATAATTGAGATAATATAACAAATTATACCATTAAACAAAATATAAATGGCATTTCTTCTGTTGAATTCAATAAACTTAATCTTTGAACAACGAAGTATTGCTGTTACCCATATTTATAAATTCTTCTAAGCCAATTCAAGTTAGTTCAAATAATCTATATACTATTTTAACTGAATCTATTTTTGTTTCCCTACAAGTACAGCATGATGTTTTAATCGTAATGTTTGGATGTTTTTGTAGAATTTCCCATCACCTTGCAGATGCAGAAAATAAATAATATATGCTTCTCCATATTTCAAAAAATTGCTGTAACATATATTGTTGAGAGCGGTATCACAAATTAATAAATTAAAAGTGCGTGACATGCAAGGCACTTAAATTGTAAAAGATTTTGGATCAATTATATCTTAAATTTTTTGTATACCTTCATATTTTCATTTCATTGCGCATGCCTCTACAGTTCATAATACTTGAGTACAAGCTGACTTGGTTTTTTACTTCACCAGCTACACCAGGTATTTCAATAAAACTATAAATGACAAGTTTATATTTAATCTTTTACAAATTTACGTACTTAATAATAATTGAAGCTGTTTCCTCATAGGAAATACCAAAAGTACAATCCATTTAACAATGGCTGTACATAAAAATTTAAAAATAGTTTTTTAATAATCTATTTTAGAAGGAATCCTCGGGAATTCATCAAATCGAATAACAGAAACTATACATTCACATCATCATGAATTAGTTTGAAAGATTATCGAAATTCAGCCATCGACAATAAAAAAAAATTTTTCAGCATACTGATCTGCACTGAATACCCCAGGTGTTCAGTGCATGCTATGCACTGGATTTCGCTTCATGATCAACAAACGTCCTTTAAATACTTTGAGTCTGATGCCGTTTGAACAAGGTATACTGATAGAGAGATTACGCCGCAAAATGATGTTTTTGTAAATATAAATTGTGCAATGAAAAGAGGAATTTTTTACTAACACTCGTAAATTATTTTCTTGATTATATCATGTTACATAAAATCCTGGACCAGCCGGCTGTTAGTCAGCGTTTTTGACCCCTAGGCTGTTGGTCCTGGATTTGAATCCCGGTTAGGACATGGATGTTCCTTTCTCTCTCTGTATGTGAACTGAGCTGGCAGCCGAATGGTTAGCGCTCTTGCCTTCGGTCCAACAGTTCGTGGGTTCGAATCCCACCTTGGGCATGGATGTTTGTAGTGGTTCGGAATCCACTTTAAACCGTAAGTCCCGGTCTAATTAGCCCTCGTGTGCAAAAAATGACCGTTGAGCGACAAAGAAACAAACTCTCTTTTTTTGTCCTTTCTTCTGAGATGATGAGTAAATATGGCCCACCCTATGAACGGGTTTGTGGTGGTGCGACGTGGGTAATGCTATTCGCCTCCATGACTTGGTTCACAGGTATCCGCCAGATAACAATAAATGAGTACCTGTTTCCGGGGCCTTGTTATGGCTAAGGGTTATAGTCACACAGGAGCCGCAATTAGGTATATATATATGCTTGAAAAAAATTGTATATATATATATACAATTTTTTTCAAGCAGAGATTGTACGAACGAAAATTGTATGCACAACGATTTCCAGCTCATTATACTCCAAGTCACCCGACCTTTTCCATTGTTGATCGACGATGACGAAAAATCGATTCGTTTGCTATCTCAAACAGCCATGCAGGGTTCACAAAGTACACGATTGCCATAAATGCTACTTCGGCTGGTATAGCCTTGTTTCCGAGGTACCTGGGTCCTAGGACCCTCACCCTCAACTGGAGCTGGAATTGGAGTGGTAGACTATAGCTGTTACTGACTGGCATATGATTGGATGTTGAAAACTTAGTGGGCGGGGCTTATTTAAGAATTTTATTTATTTATTTTATTACATTACATATATTCAGACTTGTATGCTTGATTCTTGAGATCCGCTTGTAAGTCTTCGTCGATAATAGGACAAATAGCACAATGACAGATGTACAACCACAGAAGAATAACGAAGAAAACACCCAGGGCCACGGTGGGAATCGAACCCACACTCCTACGCTCTCAAGCAATTAGCGGTGATGCTTTAGACCACTCAGCCACGGAGCGCCCTTTAAGAATTTTAGCTGTTTAGAATTTAAGTTTAATTTTCTTTTTATTTTAATTTTGAATATTAATGTTGTTAATTTTTTTAATAATATTAGGAAATTTTAGTTCATGTTTTTTAAGTTACGTTATATTATATTTGTTTAGAGTTAAGAAAGATTATTGAGTAGTTATTCTGTCATATCTGGAAAGTATTCTAGGAGCTTAAATATCTTGTCCACAGGGGACTGGATTTTTTGCAGTTCGTTAGTGAGATTTTTGATATTGACGCCTTTAAATATTAGTTTGATTTCTTTCATTAATTGAAAGAGATCTGAAAATTCATCTTTAAATTCTGTCTTGCTCTTCAGAGGAGTTGGTTCTGTTTCTTGAGGGGGGTGGGGAAACAACTCTCGCATAGGAGATACCTTCTCTAACAGTACTAGTTTTCATACTGTTTTTAAATACAGTATTGGTTTTTTTTATATATGCTGTTTTTGGCTTTGGGTATTTGGAGCAGCCTTTATAGCTCGCCGGGTGATCCCCTTGGCAATTTGTGCATGTAGGTTTTTCTAATTTATCATGGGGGCAGTCCCTGGTATTGTGAGCTCCCGCACATTTTACGCATTTAGGTTTAATGTGGCAAGTATCGGCCGTGTGGTAGAATTGCTGACAGTTGAAGCATTGCATCACCGATTGCATTGCATCACCATGACCACAGGCTCCAAACAGCAGATAGATTGATCCGCTTACTTACAATTATGAGTATAATTGCATGGAGAATATTTTTTATTACATTGGTAGCTAGAACAAATCCGAATCTTTCTTGCACTGTCATACTGACTGATGACGAATTTGGATCCTCTGTAATGCTCAACTGTCACTCCTGATATATGGCATAATTTGCCGATTTGGTACATAGAAGCACCGTCAGGCTCTGAATATATAGTAGCTAGGAATAAGGGCATAGCTTTGCTAGTCCTAGGGTTTAGCATTTGACTGACTTTGGTCACTTGAAATTCAATTAGATTGAGATTATTTTCTATATCTTTTGGATTAGTTTTTATGGGGAGACCCCGAATCACGTATTTTTTGGTTTTTGATTGTTACTTTTTATGAGAATATACTCAATTGATTTGTCGTCAAATAACTTGGTCAACTCTCTGTGAGCGTCTGCAGTTTTGACTGTGATTTTGAGATTTCTCCCAGCTGTTTTAGTAATGAATTCGTGCTTGAAATTATCTTTTAAATTTCTAATGAATCCAATAAAATCCTCTCCGTATCTTGCCAATACAGGCAGAATTTTTTCCTCTACTGAGGGGGGCTGTAGTGGGGGGTTGCTCGTTCTCCTGGGCGGAGTCAAGTTGAGCGAAATGGTTAGCAGTAGTTACGGTAACTGGAGGTTCCGGAATTGTAACTTTTGCTGTTTTAGATGGTTGAATGAACTCCTCTGAAGGCTTTTTTAATGATCTTTTTTTCTTTTTATTTTTGCTAGCTTTGTCAGTAACATTAACTGAATTATCTTTAACGTTAATGCTAGGATTAACAGCAACATTAGCTGTATTAGCTTTATCGTTGATTTTAGATTTATCCTGATCGTTAACTGGTAAGGGGGGAATGCCAGATCAGAAACAGTATAGCTACCTGAGCTAGATGGCTTTTCATGCCATAAATGGAAGATTAAATTTTAAGGAAATGGAAAAAGCTTCAGAAATTATCACTCTCAAAGAATTTCGACGAGCTATTGAATCCGTGTGCCCTATTGTGTGTGTGAATTAAAGCAGTGTATTTCTAGAAAATTATTACTCAGAAATTCCTTAATATTTTATCTACAATCATCCATTTAATAAAAATGACAAAATATTTCTATAATATTTTCAAATTATATTCATGTATTTTTAGCTGACATAATATCTATTAAGAAAAAGCGGCAATTTGCTCTTAATTGGTACCAGAGAAAGATAATATAAATCAAATAGTATTTGTATGGGAGGTATTTCATCTATAGAAACTAAAATAACTGAAAACTAATGAAACAGATACGCCAAAATTCTGATATTGTCTCAAATTCTCACATAATGCTCTCAGTTACATAAATTTTCAATAAAATTTGGAATTAAGAATTATCAAAAACGAAATATGAAAAATCAGCTATCGAATCTTATGCATCTTAAAAATGCATTATACTATATGTAACTTATGTGAAAAAGAACTCACTTTTCAATTTTTTTCTACCACAATAAAAATATATAAAAAAAATTCCCCAATTTCCTTAACATACGTAGGTAGATCTGTAAATATATATCAATAACTACATAAAGTGTTATATGTATGTATTTATTGTGTGATGTTATCAGTAACGAATAAGTTTTTCAACTGAATAAGAAATTTCAGTTTTTAATTTCAAAAGCAACTGTTTAACCCAAATTGAATATGACAGTTTCAGAAAGGCAACAGTCACAACTCATAACCTGAATATTTTTTTCAGATAAGAATTATAAGCTATGAATGGAGCTTGTAGTTATATTAAGGCTAAATCTTGAAACATACCAGAAATAATCGCAAGCTTTAGATTCTCCTCCTTCTCCACCCCAAAATATTTCACGAATTTTAAATAATTTTTCCTTACATTTTTCCAAGAAATGCAGACATTCATATGTTGAGTTATGCTACTTATTATCTTTAAAAATTAAACTTATATGCTCAACATTTATACAATATTTTTAAATAAAAATATTTGTATGCATAAATGAACAACATTTATTTAAAGTAGATTTTAAACTAATGACTATTTTGAAAACATTAAATGAATCTACAGCTACAATAGAAAAGATTTCATTTTAATATTCAAAAATCTTCAGAATAATAAAATACGTTTGATAACAGATATTTTTAGAGTTTTTAAATTTGTTAAGTAGCTTCTTTCCATTAATCAATTGTGTGTATATTCAAAAATATAAAAAAAAAACAAATCAAAGAATATTTTAAAAAATAAATTATGGAAATGGAAAGGAGATATAATTAAGAATTAAAAAGATTTTTATTCTAATCATTTACTTAATATTAAAAACAATTGAAAATAAACCTGAATAAAAGTGGAGTTGTTTTATTAGAAAAATGAATTTTAATATTAGTCTTGCTTATTTCTCTCATGGAAGCAACAAAAACTAATTTAAATTCTTTAGGATCATTTTAAGGAAATTTCTTAAATAAGGTGAAAAATTCATGAAATTAAATCTTTTTTAAAATTCGGTTTGACATTAGAATATTTCATAGAATTTTAATGTCTAAAGAAAATTTAAAAAAATCAGATTATAAATTAAAATTGGGTCAAATACTTTCACATTCTTTTTTATTTGTTTATGAGAATATATAGCAACAATGTTTTACTTATATTTGGTAAATGGTGGAATAACTTACAAACAAATGAACACAACAAATATATTCAAATTACTTTGCTAACTTTATTGATATGTTTGTTGACAGAATAAGTGAAGTACAAATAAATCATTTCGATATAGAAAATCAACAGTAAAAATCAAATATAATAATAGGCTGTCAAATTGTAACATACAATAAACAATTATATTTCATCTTCATTATACTGTGATAGCTTTTGAAAAGATACAAAATATACATAAAATAATTGATTAGATAAAATATAAATTGAATCACTACAAATCATATCAATAATTGTAAAAGGTATAAATAGTTGTATTCAAATATTTCACATAAAATATTTTCACGATTTCAGAAAAAAATTAAGGAAAAAATTATTTAAGAAAATAATTAAAAATTGACAATGAAGTATTTTTAAAAGTTAATACAAGATTAAGTTTTATCTTTGATCAAAATAAAGCTATAAGCTTCTTTAAAATGTTTAATCTAAAATTAATTTTTATAACTATAGCTTAAAAAAGAAACAAGAAAATAAGTTCATGGAAGAACTTAAAATACAATTTGGCCCCAACATGAACATTGTAACATTTTTAAAGTTAAAAACAGTTAATATAATCTCGAAAAGTTATTCCTGTAAATCACTGAAGTTTTAAAGTCCATCTCGTAAAATACAACCATTTTATGACTTTCGTATTTCAATTTTGTATTCATTCTGCAAACTTTATCAAATGTTTTAACTAATTATTATGCAACTGTACAGTAATGTACATACACAGATAAAAGAATTATTCATAAGAATAGAAGGAACATTTTGATTAGTGAATTGGAATATATCATCCTAAGAACATAACTTTATCCTTAGACTTTGCATTTAAGAACGTCCTGCGAATATTCTGAAAAACTGTATTGGCATCCAAAGCAGCATCTATTCTAGTGTGTATACCCTGTTTCTGATAATAATCAACAAGTGGCTTTGTTTGCTTGTGATAGGCATCAAGTCTTTTTTGCAAAGCTTCTGCTGTATCATCGGATCTACGAACTAGTGGCTCTCCAGTATGCTGCAAAAAAAAAAAATACATTTTTACAAAAATATAGATGAAGCATTTTTTATTGTACCTTTTTAGTTTTATTAAATTTTTAATGAGAAAAAACAAACTTCAAAATTTAAATAAAGCTGAATTCAAAAACACATATATAATATTTATATCCCGGTTTGAAATCTGATTAAAATTAAATATTGAGAACATTTTCAGAAAGATAAAAAAAATTTAAAAATTACCTTTAATCAAATAACTGCCATTAATAATTATAAAAAATATGGAACATCAGTCCAAAAGGGTTTGAAATTTGTGATTAAAAAAGATGTATTTTATACAAATTACTATATTGGGAATAAGTTGTAAAACAAATTTTGAAATCCACTGCGAAGTAGCATATCAATCAGAATATTACATTTTTCTTATATGATAGAAACCAGTTATTGCATCAGCATGTTTCCCTGTTCCTATCCCTGAGTTGGGCTCTATTAGTTAGATAGAAGCAGCCAGATGGAGTCTTCATGATTTTGAAGCAATAACCAAGCAGAGGACTCCCAACACTTGATCTGACACCCCAGAAATATTATTTCACATGGAAGACATTGAGAACACACCCAATTATAAGGTAGCCCAGTCGCCATTAGCAACCACGACGGATCTTCGGTTAAACCAGGATTCGAACTCACTACCTTCCAATAATGAGAATGACCACCTAATCAACCAGGCCAACGCAGCCCCTGATAGAAACCATTTCAAGATTATCAAATATGCCCAGAAACTGAAGAGAAAATATAAAATTTTGAACACAAAATGTCATACAAAATTTTTGTTCAATGTTGCATTTTTAAATTTCACAAAAGGAAAAACGCAGCAGAATTATCAAACTGTTCTTTTGGGGAAGAAATCACATTGAATAATTAATGAGAATTTTAGTTTCAATCCTTTAAAGAATTTATTTCAATAATCAAGAACATAGCAACCGTCCATTAAAATGTAACTATGCAGATTTTCAAGCATTCATTGATTGAAGATGCTCAGGGGTGTTTGTGGGACCCCAAAAATCCCCTGAAACTTTACGGACTTACTACCGACATTTTGGAGTTTCGAGAAGGGGGGAATGAAAAATTACAATTATGAAGTATTGAATGACCTAATTATAAAAGTTCAATGAATTACTTTTTTTGCAAAATTAATAACCATAAATTTTCAAACATATAAACTACTACATTTTATGTAAATATTTTAAATTACCTGAATTAATTCTTTAAAAAAAATTATCTAATTTCTGCGGCTTTTTTTTATTTTCTGATGTTTGTGGGCTTGTCTTCATTTTGTGGTGAACTTCATAATTGCAGGAAGGTTGACTTTTATTTTCCTCATTTACAGTTGAAGAAATTTCCTCGAGAACTTCACATGCAGAGGTAGAAGCAGTTTGCTTTTCTGCTAATGTATAAGGTTTTTCAGACTTTTATAGGTGACTCATCTGAAATACATGTTTTTAAGTCCTCTTGATATGTTTTCCAACTTCTGTTCATATTCAGTAAGAGATCTTTGTGAATTGGATCAGTCATTGGATTTTTTGAGCCATATTTTTCACATGAGGTTTCTTTAGAAGCCATTAACCTTTTCACGACGGGGCGCCTTTGTTTAAGACGCGCGTTCAGGACGAAGCTGAAGTGAAAGGAATGATCTTACAGGACGGGAGTTTTTATCCGCTGGGCCTAACTTTAGAAAAAAATTCGTAAATAATAAAGTTAAAGTCCTATCGCCATGATTTTTGGTAGAATTTTAGATTATCACATAATCTATCTTATAACTTAAAACTAGATTTTAATAATGTTTTTCCTTCAATTTATATGAAAATATATATATATATAAATATTGCTTACTCTGAGAAATAATTTTCAACAGTGCAATTCTAGTTTTTCCAAAATTTTAATTGACAAAACACTTCAACATATTTGCAAATTAATAAAAACTATACAAGGGCTATTTACAAGAAAAAATAACAAAACTTAAAATGAAGACTGAGTATGGAAAACCTCAAATCACGGAGAAACGCAAAGTCCGACATAGCATGATTTGCAAGTATAAAATGTTTGTTGTGTTTTCTTTTCTTTCATCACGGTTTGTGAGCAAACAATACACTTTCTGCGACTTTTTTCTCCCTTTTTGTTCAAATTAAGGGTAGGAAAATGCCTACCAGATAATCCTCGCCATAATAATCTGAAGTCAAGAATTTTCAAAATAACAAGAAAAGTGAGCAAATAAAACCGAGAGCAGTAAAAACTGACGCTAAAACCCTAAAAGACTTCCAATAGTAGCGAAAACGAAATAAAAAAAGTGTTCAGAGAGCTATCAGAAGCGAGAATCCTTATATCAAGTGGATAGTTGAAGAGCCGAGCTGTGTTTGTTTACATTGAGATTTCCTCTCTCCCCACCCACAGCTGATAATCAAAATGCCAAAAAAAGCAAGAATACGCAAAAAATAAAGGTCAGAACACTAAAACTACGTTAAGTTTAAATGTAATGGACACATAGTGCCATCTAGTGTTTATTAAAACTTGTTCCAACTTAAAATGCATACATGCACCGCATGGCCCTAACTTTCGTCTGTACGAAATGCATATATGCACCGCCCGGCCCTCACTTTCGTCCGTACGAAATGCATATATCCACCGCCCGTCGCGAAGAGGTTAAATCATATTTAATAGTCTGCACTGCATCTAGGGAATCAATCTTAAGAGAGGTTCTATAGTCAGTGACAAGTGTATCCATTAAGTTGAATGCACTTTCCACTAATGGGCCATGGAAGCAGCTAAGGCAGGCTTTGACCAATTTAGCCAATGTAGGATACTTGTAATCATTTGTGAAATCATCTTTTAAATTAAAAACTTTAGACCAATATTTATCAATTGTACACTTGACTTGATTTCCACTTTCATCAGATGTGTAGAGCATTTCTTTGGTGATATCAATATCACTCTGGTTTAACCTTATTTCAGCTTCTACTTTTGATTTTTCCTTGTCACTAAAAATATGGGACATAAAAGATGATAATTTTTCAAAAGCTAATATGGTACTGGTTTTATCTCTTAGCTCTGGATCTAATGCTGTAAAACTAATTAGATATGAATTTTTAAGGGGTAATTTCTGTTTCATATGCTGTGCTGTATTAGTATAAGCTTTCATCAAAGAAATTTGGAATTATTTTGCTATTGGATGATTTTTTGATAATTTCTTCAGGAGAGTGGAAGCTTCTGCACCAGTAAATATTACTTTGCTAGGTAGATGGAATTCTGGATTTGTGACATCAACCTTTAATAAATCATTATAAGATGCGCACTCTATATTTTCTGGCTTCATAAAAAAGAGAAAAAGTTTGCCATCAATTTATAAATACTGGAATGTATTAAATGAAGCATTGGTTTTTTTTTGTTTCAAATAATTTTATATATGTGTTGAACTCTGGTAATACTGCTGAATATAATGCCATATGCAATAAAGTTTTGTTTTGTATAACAAATAACTCATTTAGTATTCTTTTTTCCGAGCTAAAGCATCCTTTGTGAGTTGTTGGGAATGCAAGCAAGAATACAGCCCTTCAAAAAATTTTTCTGAGCTGCAGAAATATTTCTTTATTGTATACAGTTTCAACACAAGAAAATAATCCCCTTTATCAGTTTTATCCAAGTAGCGAAAATAAAATGCAATAAGAGCATCCCACAGATCTTTGATTCTTTCTGAAACACATAAAATGTACACCCACCTATGGTCTGGTCTCTTCAAGGGCTTATGTTTTTTAATGGCAAGGGATTCATAGATTTTGAAAAAATTTTCTCTTTTACTGCAGCTTTTCATATCAAAATAGATGTCATCAAACAAATCTTCTAAGTATCTATCAAAACATGAAGCAAATGTTTTTGCACAGTTATTAGCTGTGTGACATGCGTCACCAGCAATATCTAATAAGTGGGGTGCTTTGTTTGATCGTAGTCTGGTTTCAACGCCTTTTTTTCCACGCATGGTGTTACACGAGTCCATTAATACACTAATTAAGTTTGCAAATGGAATACTATTATCTTGAATAGTATTAACAACTGCTTTAAACAGCTTCTGAATTGCAAGATTCCATCTTTAGAGATGCAAAATGATGAACTACAACTTCATTTTGATTGTTGTCATAAAACTGCACCAATATTGCCAGTATACTTTCTTGAGCATTGCTAGTACTTTCATCCAAATTTAGAGAAAATGGAGTCTTTTTTAAAGTTTTAATGATATTTTCCTTAATAGTTTTTGCAAGCCCATATTTCATCTTATAACATGCAGTAGTCCTGGGCATTTCCAACGAGTTTAGTGCCGTCTGATCACGGCTCAACTGTTTGCAGAGTTCAATTAAATTGGGACTACATTAAAAGAAAGAGAATTCTCGGCGATAAACGAAATTATTAATACCTCTTGGCGTGCTTTTTTTGTCACTATATCCAAAGGTTTAGCAGCAGTCTCCAGTAAGTCATCAGTATTTTTTGAATTAGCATAATTACTTAAAGTCATTGAATGTCTAATGCACTTTGAATATTTTATGTGTTACAGTTTTAGAATGATTTTTGAAAGTCTTGAATCCTTCCCCACCATACTTCAGCAGTGAGTTACAAAAAACACAATATGCTTGTCCAGCAACATTTATTTTCTTACACCATGTGCCGATGGTATCCCATTACCATCTCTCCGTTCAATCCAATTCCACCTAAATGCATTCCGGACACCATCTTCTAATTGTATAATATCACTATTTATATCGAGAAATTTCATAGTGAAATTCTCTTGCGTGCATAAATAAAAAAATATTTCAATAAACGAAATGAAAAATTTACACGTGCATCAATAAATGAAACGAAAATTTTACACAGCGGAGAAAAAAAAGTTGCGAAGCGATCAATGAAAAATAGCTAATACAGTGAAAAATCCCCCTTCTCTACTTATTGGCACCATGCCAGGAGAGATAAGACCTTTGAACCCAGAGTCTCGTGATCACACATCTGGTCGAACAAAGTCTCTTCCTTTTTTTCTGCCGCGCCTACTTGCCGAAAAGAATCCAGAAGAGAATGTCCGAGAATCGGGGGAATGAGTCATAACTCGTAATAAGGAAAGAACAAAAAAGAAATTTTTTCTCCTTTTTCACACATTATCACTGCTTTTGGAGAAAGAAAGGAAAAGTTTTCACCACACACACTGACCTTGCATTTTCTGCTTTCAAAGCAAACAAAATTACCCAAATCAAAATAAATAATTCATTATTATTCCTACTTCCTTTTGAACGACGATCCCTGGAATTTCCGGGTATCGAAATTCAAAATCCCCGGAGCACAAACACCCCTGGATGCTCTATCAACAAAAAGAACATTCTAAATAATTAGAAATGCCGCAAAAGTTACTTCTAAAGTTTAACATAACATAAATGGAAAACATGCAATAGGGAACAAAAAAATAATGGAAAGCAATAAAGGAAAAATAGGTGCTACATCATTCAGGCAGAGAAAAAAATTTGAATGTATATCACAATATAAAAAAATTTGAATCTACAACACAGACAACATAGAAAATTTCTTAGTGGAGAATGGAGATAGGATGAAATGTGAATATATTATGACAATTCAAAATGTAGAAAACATTGGGTGTATCACAACAAAACATTTATTTGATGGCATATGTAAGCTCTACTCTAGTTTAGTAAATATGGTGTCGACCAGGCTAGCACCCCACACCTTTTATGTTTAGGATTTACTAAGGAGGATTTCCTTGCAAATCTCTTGCTGTTTCTTGATTTTGAGAGACTCGTAGATCTGGTGTAATAATGCTACATTAGATCCATGATATCTCCTCAGGTGTAGCTATACTACACACGATGGGATCAAAAACATCAAAACAAGCCATTTACTGCAAAAAGTTTGTCCATGTATCTAGTGGAGGTAAAAGGTGTGATTCTGGAGCCAAGCATAAATACAACACCAGAATATTATCAACATTTGCTGAGACTAAAGCAAGAAATCAATCGAAACATCCATATATTGGCAAAGGTTTGCATCCTGGAAAATTTTTACATAATGGCTGTGGCACAATAGGTCAAAAACACATTAGTAACCCTTGGCTGAAATATTCAAAAAACTTGGCAAAAATTAGAATAATCATAACAAAATTCCTTCCAATATTTTTTCCCTTGCTGCAAATACCTTATCTGTAAACTTCTGGACAATTAGCTAAATATGAAAATAAACTAACTTCATGGTATCAAATAATTAATTTTCTATACAGTTGGCATTCATCAGTGATCTGTCTAATGGCTGAAAATGTAAACATTAATATAAAGTATTTTGTTCACAATAAAAGTATTATCAACTCTCAATTACAAACTTGTCACTCTGAATTATGCTTTAAAACTTATAACTATACATAATACATTAAAAAAGCATTGATTAATTTCTTACAAAAAAATCATTTGATTTTAATAACGATTTAATGTTTATTAAAAGCACTAAAACCATAATTACAAATAAAAAATTAATAATTTAAATGTGCAGGTTAAAATTTAATTATATCATCAAAGCCTATAAAAGGGGAGGGGAATTGTAATGTTTTTAATAAAACAAAATATATAATTGTGGCTGATATTACAAATACAAATTTGAAACCTATTAGAAAAATGCAAATTTTATACCATATTAAGTAAAACAATTAGTATTAAGATTTGTGAAGCTTTAATAAAATACCTTAGAAAAGTTACAAGAACTATAAACGCAAATCCTTGAGAGTAAAAGTAAAATTTTATAAATAATAATAATAATAATTTTAAGAGCAAATTATAACTATTTTCTAAACTACTGCGATGCATTATGCTCCAACTGCCTTTAGTGAATACAACACATCTTCTAGTAAACAAGGGATTTGAACTTAACTTTCCATTAATGAGGACACACTAATCAACCAGACCATCACACAGCCCAAGTCATAATAATAGTAGGAGTTGTATTTTAAAATATCTTTCAGTAACTAGAAGTGCCTGATTGACAGAAAATTTGCACAATCAAGAAGCACAAAATAAACTAGCCACCAAACAAATGCAATTCAGAAGCCTAAAAAAAAAGTTCAGTGGATTAACTCTGTAACTCAAAAAATTCTGTTGATAGCCAAAAAAATATTATCCTTCTCATTAAAGTTAATAGATATGATTTTTAAAAAATCCTATAACATTTGTAGTTTATTTTTAAGTACAATTCAATTTCAGCTTTTTTTGTTATATATAGTTTAACTAAAATTTATTTTATTTTTACTATGAATTTTAATTTAAATTAAAATGCAAGATGTAAAAAGATGGTAGTTTTTTCTGATTGGTTGCTTACAGAAGAATTTTAAAGGTTCACAGTTCAAAAGTTTCAAAAGTTACACAACTTCTATTCTAAGCCATAATGCCAGATATACAGGGTGATTATAAAAAAACTTTGCCAACATCTGCACTTCTAGCGTCCAATCTATTTAACCGATCAAGATGATACTTCAAATATAGTTCTTTTGAGATATGCGCTCGAGATTCTGTGAATGGAAACACAGTGGCCCTCGCGGTTACAGTTATAGTGACAGAAACTCGAAATTTTCGAATGGCAACGTCTACTTTTTACCATCGCAAAATGTTCAGCACATGCGAAAACCCTAAATAGCGTTGAAACGGTACCGATATGTCCGAAAACAGACGTGTTATACACATACAAACAGTTCTTCAAGGCGCACGGAGGAATAATGCATACGACAGAGACAAGACACTGCTCAATGATGAGAACACATAGAGAAAAAAATCTTTATTAATTTCAAACATTTTCCAGCAATTACAGGCAATTACGCATTGCATGCGGGAGACGGTGGACAATGTCGCTGCACGCAACATGGCACGAGGGATGTTTCCAATCTCACGCCGTATAGAATCCTTTAAGTCCAACAATGTTTGAGGATTGCACAGATAAACTCTGGATTTGAGATAGCCCCAAAACCAGAAATCCATAGGCGTCGGATCTGGGGATCGCGCAGGCCACGGAAAAGGATAATAGCGTGAGATGATGCGATCACCAAAATGCTGATCCAGGAGCCTTTTAACTGACCTCGCTATATGTGGAGGTGCGCCATCTTGCATCCAAACAATGTCATTGAGTGCATTCAGCCGACGCAACTCCGGTAAGACATAATTTTTCAGCATAGCTGCATACCGAGGGCCCGTTACAGAACATATTGCAGGGCCAGTCGAAGTCGTTTCCTCAAAGAAGAACGGGCCCAGAACAAATGTAGCTGTAATGCCGCACCACGCAGTCACTTTGGCGTCAAATAATGGTACTGGCGCCACAGCATGAGGATTCGTCTCTCCCCAGTGCACACAATTCTTTGTGTTAATGCTGCCATTTAAGGTGAAATGCGCCTCGTCCGTCCATAGTATGCGAAGTGGCCAGTCGTTATCCGCATCATATCGTAACAAAAATGCATTTGCGAAGTCCAGACGTTGTTGTGAGTCAACCGGCTCCAACATCTGGACGCGCTGGAACCGATAGGGAAACATGTGAAGTACCGAGCGCAAGAGCTTGCGGACCGTTGAGTTCGGAATATCCAACACGCGCGCTATGCCTCTTGCGGTTTCTGTGTGTCCTGCAGTCACTGCATGGTGCACTTCCATGACAACGTCCTCAGAAACAGTTGGCCGTCCGGAGCGCTGTTTGTCACAGGTGCAGCCTGTATCTTCGAATTTCCGCACTAAATCACGCAGAGCTTGCAGAGTACATGGGCCGCGTCGTTGTCGATGATTGCGGCGATACACACGCAAGGCTTCCGCAGCGTTCATCCCATTTTGGTAATAGAGTTTGATCAATTCACCGCGAACTTTCCTAGGAAGACTCATATCGTCGGCATGTGCGAGTTCCCGAATGACGACTTCACATACCCGCTTGGTATTTTATAGGTTTCCTACGCTGAATATCTGGCGACCGGCGTTCTGTGATTGGTTTCTTGACTCTGTCACATGCAAATTTATTGCGTGCGCCCAGATCGTGTTTTATTGGCCGGTTTTCAGAACTCTTTTTTGTGTTTGCAGAACACGTCCGTTTTTAGACATATCGGTACCGTTTCAACGCTATTTAGGGTTTTCGCATGTGCTGAACATTTTGCGATGGTAAAAAGTAGACGTTGCCATTCGAAAATTTCGAGTTTCTGTCACTATAACTGTAACCGCGAGGGCCACTGTGTTGCCATTCACAGAATCTCGAGCGCATATCTCAAAAGAACTATATTTGAAATATCATCTTGATCGGTTAAATAGAATGGACGCTAGAAGTGCAGATGTTGGCAAAGTTTTTTTATAATCTCCCTGTAGGATTAGTACATACAATGATAAACAAAAACTAGCAGTGATACATTTTTTCTTTAATCTAATCAATTTGATAATGTCCACAGTTGCACAATTTGTTCGAAAAATGTTTTTTCTTTTAAAATGACTAGGCTAAAATTCATTGTACAACTGCAAATACTTGTCATTTAGTTAAATTAGAATTATTAGAATTAAAAAGTTAATCAAAGCAATAATTATACAGAAAATAGTCTACTGTATAGTAATCGATGTGGAGAATAATTTCTGTGCTCAATTTTTTGATTGCAGAATATTTGTTACAATAAATTAGCAGATATGACAGAACATCCTACCTCAGCTCCATAATGGGCCTTTCTGGCTTTATTAACAACCTGGGATGCTCTAATAAATGGATTTAGGTTATTTTAGATGTGGAGCTTAGTAAAAATGCTTTAAGCAAAGATGCTTTGACAGTCAAATATACAACAAAATGATTGATTTCTTAATAGATAATCCAGTCAATCAATAGACAATTCTTCAGAAATCACACTCCAAAAATCTTGATTTTGTTTTACAAGTGCATATCCAATCACATGAGGAAACAAATCATTAAATGGAGTTTTTTTTTTCCCCCATTTTAAGCAAATGTAAAAGGTGCTGAACTTTTCAATAATGTTCTACACTGAAATTATTTGCATATTCTCCCAAGCAGCGTACATAGTGAAAATTTCTAAACTTTAGACTCACCTACTTTAAATTGCATTTTAGATTGACAGAAGTGTAGTTTGTACAAATACTTCAATATTTCATACAGTTACATACAATTATTTTAATAAATCTGTGTTTTAATAAATGGGTCACCCAAACTATTTTTATAGCAATTAAGCAATAAATTACTAAAAGACCTTTTCAAAATTGAAGCCTAATATTTGTGTTTGAAGTAGAAATGTCCAGATATGATTTTGTACAAAAAATATATACGAAGAACAAGCAATTCATTCATATTAATTAAATCTGAAAATAATTTAAGAGTTGAACTTTTTTAGTTAAACTTTAAACAAAAAATACTATTTATAGTTGACATTCAAAAAGAAAAATTCAATGTAAAATGCATTTACAAAATTTCAAATAATAATCTTGAATTTAAAATTTCATAAAATCAAAAATGTTATCACATCATCAATCATTGACTTCTTGGGCGGATGAAATTCTTCATGATAAGATCTTCCACTAGAAGGATGAATTAATCTTCCTGTAATCCTTCGTACTAACAAGGAATCATCAATTCCAAATTCTATTACAGAATCTAACTTGGTATTTCGCTTCTCAAGCAAGCCATCTAACTATAAAGAATAAAATGAACAAAAAGCTTAGGTTATTTTTAATATAATTTTATATCAATAAAGTTGAATATAATTTTTAATAACTAAAATTTAAAAATGAATTTCTATCACACAACAAAATAACAAATTTGATTTTAAAACTATTTTCTTGATAAAAAAATTATAAGAAGAATTAACTTTAACTCTTTTAATGCAACAAAATAATCAGAAAATAAAATTTGCATTTTGTTTCATCTGCAAAATAAAAAAACACATGATTCACAAAAGTTAAAAATTAATGGCTTCCTGCATTGAATTTTGTTTGCTTATAAAACAATTCTATTGAAAGGAAGTGCAAAAAATTACACTAAAATATTAAATGCATTTGAAGAAAATAAAAATTCATAATTTATTTATCCATCATGAAGAGAATACAAACAATGAGCAGATTTTCAGATTATGATATTAATTGAATCTATTGTGCAAATGAATCTAATTGGATTATAATGCCAGAATGGATTCTTTCATTTGAGCTTTTATGTGCATGATACTTGTCTGCAATTTAATGGTAAGTTTCAATAGGTGTTGTGCAGAGAATTTGATTGGAGTTTCTGTAACCTTTGAATCTTATGAGATGTTATTAATTTTTAAAATTAGATAACGCAATTTTATGTTCCTTGTAAAATTAAGTTATTTGTTTAAAGTGTGAAGAAAATAAGAAAATTGTTGAATTACCTATGAAAATTGGATTAATTGCAAATGATTTATAAAAATTGTCATTGTAATTATCATAAAACTGTGGTATTATAAATAAATTACAATAACTTTAGATGGTAATTACAATGATGGTTTTTAAAATTAATTAAAAATATTTTAAAAAAGGATATTATTAATGTTATTCATCATCATCATTCATGGCACGGCAGCCCAGAATGGGCCAAGGCCTATTGAACAAGTTTCTTCCAGCCATCTCTACTGGCAGCCAAACTCCTCCAATTTTTTGTTCCAAGAACCCTACAGTCTTCTTCGACTGTATCCACCCTTCTCAGCTTTGGTCTTTCTCTTCTTACGCTGATGGGTTTTGCAAAAAAAATTTCCCTTAGTGTTTTATTGTCCTTCACTCTAATAACATGTCCAACCCAATTAAGACGGCTTACTTTAATGTGATGTACAATGTTTGGCTCCTTGTACATTCAGTAATTATTAATGTTATTGATAAGATTTATTACTCATCCTTTACACCAGTTCAGTTGCATTACATAGAATGCCTTTATAAAAGTATGTGCCATTGCCTGGTTAATTAACAGCAAGTTATTGTAAAAACTAAAGTTATTTATATAATTGTTTTATAACTTAATGGTTGATCTATGCAAAAAGCAATAATAATATCCTCAGATATATCATTTCACTTGGTTGCAGTGTTTTCCAAATGAAGTGACATCTCTGCAGGCAAGAAATCAAATATTGGGGGTCTTTTGCTCAGTCCATGCTTCTAAATTATGAAGATTCTCACCTAATTGCTTCCACTTAACTGGTAGACCCCAACTCTGGGCTAGATGCAGGGAAGTATACTGGTGCTCACTTATAAAACTGTGCACTAAGTAAAATATATTTTTAAAGTGTGCACCATTAATTATTAAATTAAAATGAAGTGTTTAAGGAAAAATGATCCTGTACATTTTCTTGTGACGTACAGGCAATAAGGCTGAATCTCTAAATAATTAAAACAAAATTTTTTATGAAAACTCTAGTTTTAATAAACCAGGCAATGGCACTCACCTTAAGAAGAAAACTTCAGGGTAGCACTATTTACCCTAGAGACAACCAGGCAATAAAGCTAAATCTCTAATGTAAACAAAGTGCATTTTAATTAAATCTCTAACTTCAATTAACCAAGCAATGGCATTCACCTTTAAAAAAATCACAGTAGTTCAATCTAGCCTCAATTTAGTAAGGGCAATAAAAATAAATCTAAAACGTAATTAAAAATAATAATGCCAAATAATGAAAACAATACAAAAATAAATGTATTTTATAAACTTTCAAAATAAATTTTATTCAAGAAACTTAAAAGAAAAAATTCACAGCAAGTTAATATTCAAAAACATAACTTTCAAAACATAAGCATTAACTCATTTTTAAAGCGCTTACATTATATAATGAAATAAAAACCAATTAATCAAATGCTTCAAGAGTTACGAGCAGGCGAAACAAATTTCATGCATGTAAACAATCATACTGTAGTGTTAGGATACTCCTCATTCTCTTCACATGATGGCGCTGTAGTCATGGGGAGAGAGGAGAGGAGGGAGTCCACTCCGGCGGAGAGAGGAGAGATTGTCGTGGACCAGCGAACGAGGAGGTTTAGCTGGCTCTCCTTGAGTGTTTGTTCTGTTGGCCGAGTAGGGCCATAGTTAAATTTCTATTAATTATAATTTTATTATTTTAATATACAATACTATCAATTAATAATTTTAAATTTAAATAAATGTTTGTATTCGTTCGAGTTGTGCTTTATTCTACAGAACAGACACTACACTGGCGCAGTCGACAGGATTACGAACTGATGTTTCTGGCATAATCTGAAACGGAACTGTGAATTCGTTTATTTGACTGTGTTTTACAAGTTATTGAAATGGCTTTTCTTGCAAAAGGAAAGAAGGAAGATTTACGAACTATTGCAGTGAAATTAGGCATTGAGAATGCTGCGAATCTAAAACTTTACGAACTAAAAATATTGATAACAGAAAATGAAAACTACGACGAAGATTTCATTATAGAATTCTTAAATTCGTTGATTGAAGAACGAAAAAGAAACGAAGAAATTGAAGAGCGGAAAAGAAATGAAGAAATTGAAGAACGAAAATGGAATATGGAAATGGAAAAACGAAAACTAGAAATGGAATTCGAACTTCAAAAACTAAGTTTAATGGAAAAGGAACGAACAGGAGAAGATAACTTACAAAATACTGGTAATGATTTTCATTTTAAGGCGAAATTAGACTTAAATAATATTTTACAGGTTTAATGGAAAAGGAACGAACAGGAGAAGATAACTTACAAAATACTGGTCATGATTTTCATTTTAAGGCTGAAATTAGACTTAAATAATATTTTACAGAAGTTTGATCCCAAAGCGAATGATAAACCAGAAATAAACTGGCGAGATTTTGCTTATGAACTGAAAAATTATTTCTTAGAATGGATCAGTGGACTTGGAATACGAACATTTGAAGAACTATGTGATCTAATAATAACCGATCAAATAAAACGCAAAGTTCCCTTAGAAATTAAAGAACATTTTATTGATGTTTGGTCAAATTTTAAAACTCCAGAAGAAATAACAAGTAAATTGGATGATTATGAAAATGTCAGAACGAATATTAGTGTCAAACCGAAAGAATTTCCTCGCCCAGAATATTTCAAGAGATATAATTATAACGAACAAGAACAAAAATATTCGGCAGAATCAAAACTGAAAGAATTCCCTCGCAAAGAATATTTCAAGAGATATAATTCGAACGAACGAGAACAAAAATATTCGGCAGAGTCAAAACATATTCCTCCGTATGTTAGACAACAAAAATTTAAAAATTTTCAGAAGGAAGAAAATTTTGAAAAAAGAACTGTGAAAGAATGTTATATTTGTGGAGATTCGCATTTTGCGAGAGAATGCCCAAAAAGATTTAAAGCAAATAATAAGAAAAGCGATGTTCTAACAGCAGAAATTCGCTCCCAATTTTTAAAAGAAAAAAGAACGGAAATTCAAATAAATCCTCTTCAATATGTGGATATTTACGTGGATAATACTCCAGTGAAAGCTCTCGTAGACTCGGGATGCCAACTTCCAGTCATAAATAATGACTTTATTCCAAAATCAAAAACAGAAAAGGGAAGAGTTATTTTAATCAGTGCTTTTGGAGAGAAGATAGAAGCTGAATTAATGAGCTTTCAAGTAGCGTTAAAAACGGAAAATAATAAAATGTTCTCGAAACCCATCAAAATTATTGCAGCTGTTACAAATAAAATCCAAGGGCAATGTATAATACCAACAAAAGTTTTTTATTTATTGGAAAATGTAGTGCTAGAAGAAAACAAGAAGTCTGCCGCCTGCTTTGTTTTGGCGTCGCAAGAAGTTGAAAACCATAATGAGACTGCTGAATCATCACACGCCGGAAATGTGGGTGAGGCTCTCTGTTCAAATGACGCCACGGATCCGGGTGTTTCTGATGGTGAGGAGGTGCTGGAAGCCGAAACAAATTGTAAATTGAGCCAATCTTTACAATTTAAAAAAGAACAACAAGAATGTGCCTCTTTGGATGAAGTGAGATCTTCTTTATCACGTGGCAAGGGTAAATATTTTGATTTAGATGGCATTTTATTCCACAAAGAGAAAGTTTGCGGTGAAACTGTAAATCAGTTAATTTTACTGAAATGTCGCCGTCAGAAAGTTATGGACTTGGCTCATACATCTGTTTTTGGAGGTCACATGGGATTAAAGAAAACAAAAGAAAGAATTCGATATAGTTTTTACTGGCCGAATATGTCATTTATTTTAAATTTTTGTAAATCTTGCAAAGAATGCCAATTACGGTCTCCTGAGAAATCTTCCGATAGAATTCCTATTTCTCCAGTTCTTAGACCAGACCTACCGTTTGAAGTTGTGAACGTGGATATTATCGGGCCGATTGAGCCTTCTTCGGCACGTAAACACAAATATGTTTTAGTACTGATGGATCAACATTCTAGATGGCCAGAAGCTATTCCTTTACGTTCTCTAACAGCAAAGGCAACTTGTGATGCGCTATTGGAGATTTTTATGAGAACTGGTATTCCCAGCGTTATTGCTAGTGATCAAGGGACTAATTTTACTTCTAAACTAACACAAGAATTTATTAATCGCTTAGGATGTTCTCCCAGGTTTTCAGTGCCAGTGTATGCTGCCAGCAATGGATTAATTGAAAGATATAATAAAGTTCTGAAAAACTCTCTTCATCACGTCATACGATCAGACCCCAGCAATTGGGATAAATATATCCCTTATTTACTCTTCGCTTACAGAGAGGTACCAAATTGCACTACTGGCGTTTCTCCCTTCAAGCTTTTGTACGGTAGAGAAGCAAGAGGACCTTTAAGAGTTTTAAAATCAAGCTGGACTGGCGAAATTCCTATTCCATTGAATATGAGTAAATCTGTTGTTGATTATTTACAAGATAAGAAGATAAAATTTGAAAGAGCAGTCGAACAAGCCTCATTGATAGCTGCTGGAAAACAACAAGCCTACACCGACTACTTCAATCGCCGGACTGTTCCGAAGGAATTTAAGGTGGGTGATCTGGTTTATTTATTGATTCCGGACTCTTATAACAAATTGTATGCCAGATGTTAATATACAATACTATCAATATTTTAATATACAATACTATCAATTAATAATTTTAAATTTAAATAAATGTTTGTATTTGTTCGAGTTGTGCTTTATTCTACAGAACAGACACTACACATACGTTGCCGTTAAATAAAAGTTATGTCATACAAATGCATTTCGAGCCGTTAAGCCTGTTTGGCAAATATTATAACCCACTTAACGTATTTTATTGATCGCACATTCCCATAATCTTAAGCCCTTAAAAGTATTAAAGAATAATATTGTTTTAATTATATTTATATTATTCTACTAAAATATAGATATATAGTTAAAAATTGAAGCTTGAATAATAAAAATTAAACAAATAGTAACTAAAATTTCTAGCAATGAAGATTTTTGATGCAAATTAATAAAAATTTTCTTATGTAACAATATACAAAGACATTAAAAATAAAGAGAAAACATACTTGACAGTATTTCATCTTTAACATTTAATCATTTCAAAATATTTTACTCATTTCTAAGCAAATAATAAGCTTTCATTTAAGCAAATTTCAAATTATTAAAAAATTTATTGATACTTTTTAATGATACAGTTATAAACATCAAAATAAATATTTAATAGATAAATTTTCAATTTGATGTCTTAATTTTGTTTACTCTAATTTTTAGTATAAATATTTTTAATATCAATATGCATTAATAATTTTTTAATTAAATTAAACAATATTTTAACAAAATTTAATCTTTTGCTAATAGGCATTGATGCCAACAAAAAGAATTAAAAACACTTAAAATGGTTCAATAATTTACATTTACAACAAATTGAAATCATAAATGAAAAAAGAGTGTTTATATAAACTGAATTTATTACAAATAACAACTGAGATCATTGTACTTTGATAAGTTTACAAAAATATATTCAAGAAATTTTTTGTGTCTAAAGTTATTACAACCATCCTTTGATTATTTATGACTTCAGACTTTATAAAAGAGTATTTTCTTAAATTATATCAAGATACATTAATAAAAATTATTACCTTCTCTGCTTGGACAACAGTGCGAGGAAATCCATCCAATAAAAATCCATTACGACATTCTTCTTTATCTAAGTTACGATCAATGAGATCAACAACAAGAGAATCGCTAACTAACTTTCCTTCATCCATAACCTTCTTCAAAGTCTTGCCTAACTCAGAACCTGAAGCTACTTCAGCACGCAACATATCTCCTTTAAGGAAAATGAAGTTAAAATGTTAACTTTTGTAAGGACCCAAAAAGAATCTTGAATTTATTTATTTATAAACTTTAGATGTTTTCTTTCATTTTAAAATGTAGAACAGGAAATTGATATCAACTCCACTGTCAAACAAAATGAATATATTAGAAAAATTTAACTATTTTGTAACTAATGCTATACAAGAAATGATGTAATATGTTTGCTTATAAGCTTTGTGTTATATATTAAGAACTCTGAAACAACATTTTGAAAATTATAATTCAAATCTTGATAAAATCTAATTCAAAAATGTAAAGTCCTAGTATAATATATTTCATCATTAAAATTTACACAAAAGCAACAAAAATATAAAAAATTTCTTTTAAGGATATTTTACGTCTAATAGACATTTGATATCTTAATAACAAATATGGATATAAAAAATTTAAAATAATTTTAATTGCAGATATTTTGCAAAGGTGAGGAAAAAATTTTAAGGATAATTTTTAAGATTTTTACACATTTTTTGTCCTTAAAATATTAAAAGTATTTAAACTTAAGCATTTGAAAAACATGCATCTCACTTATAACGAATTTTAATTCCATGGTTTTTCTTGTGATAACAAATATACAAGACAACAACAGCAACAACAATTTTGATATTGCCATATGATAATTATTATAAGGCATAAGTCATTTCTAAAAACTTTATTTAAATCAACAGACTAATTTAATTTACACATTTTTCAGATAAATACTTTTACCTTACTCTGAAGAATAAACAATCAATTTTAAAGATAAAATTGACAGTAATATTTGTGATACATATAATTGTACTTTTAAATTAATTTCATAGACGCATTGTAATATTTAATATTAATATAAATATTTAATGTAAATAAATATTGCACATTTATTAAATTGTAATAAACATTCTACTATCAGATAAAAGTAAAATTCATCAATTATAAATTAATTCATTCATTTTAGCATAAATGAGAATTTCTGTTTATATAAAATATGATTTCTTTAATTTTACCTTGATAAAGTAAAGCAATTTTGGATATTTCAAAGACAAAAAAATTTCAAGTATCAAAAAGTATAACATTTTTAATTAGTTACCTGTAGCAAGATGACAAACACAAAATTCTTTTTTCAAGAGTGGTGCCTGTAATCAAATTTTAAATTTTAGATTATAAAATATAACACAATTTTACAAAATTTCCTTTTTTACATCTTTTTAAATTTGAAATTCTGTGCTATTCATACAAAAAATTACAAAATTAATATTTTATGGATATTCCAAAAGTTAAAAAAAATGAAATTAGATAAAGAAAAATAGATTTTTAAGAAATTTCTTACACACAAAATTGCTGGCTTAGGAAAAAGCATAATAATTTGATATGTGAAATATATAATATTAAATAGAAGAAAATCATTCTTAACATATTGCAATATTATTAATCTATTACACATTTATTTGTTATACTTTTAATCTTTAAAACTAGTACAGCTGTTGCAATATCAATTTTGAAATATATAATTTTTAGACTTTTTTTTTAAGAAATATTTTTCAACAAAATGAAATTAAGAATTTAAATGTCAATGTTGATTATTTACACTTTGAATAGTTAAATGCATTTAAAAAGTAAATATATGCATTTACTTTAATTAATATACTTTATTAATTTTTAGAAAATTAAATTAAATATTCAATAATTATAGTATTTAGAATCAAACTAAATTAAAAATAGATTTTAAAATTAAAGAAATCTTTTAAATCACCATAAAAATTCTAAAAAAAAGCACACACACATTACAAAATATGAATCATTTTTGCTTTTCCTTCAGATATATAGCTCAAGATCTTAATATATATCTCAAGATCAGAAGCTAATAATACTCAAGAAAATACAGAAGAAGCTTTGTAACTTGAGACTAATTTGACAATGTGTACAATTTTACCAGTCAGCCATATGAACTTACAATTCCTCCAAAAACTGTACAAGTTGGTACAACACAGTCACAAAAGACATTTTCAAATAATGTGATTTAATGGTAATCTCGAATAGAATGCTAATACAAAAGATTCATGTAATTTTTTCCTCCGTTTAAAATAACCTAGAACAGTTCTCAATAAGCAATGTTAAATTTTATGAAGGATTTGCAAGCCAATCTCATCAGCTTTCACAAGACAATTTCCAGTGGAAAGTGTGTGTATAGCTTTAGGAGGTAAAGTGCACTTTAAAATGAATTTTTTTATTTTACTTAATTTTGTTCAAAATGCCCTTTTGTACCTTGAAATGAGATCTCACTTAGACTTGTTAAAAGCAAATTAAGATGTTGAATGCTTGTAAATTCCCTATAGTAACAAAATTATTTAATATGGAATTTAGGATTCTCTCCATCTACATTCCTATGTATTTCCCATCAGCAGCTTCATTATGAGAAAGCATAACACATAAATTGCAAAGAAAAACAATACCAAATCTTATTTTAAAAAAAATTCTGCAAAAATATTGAAAGAAAGGGAATATGATGCTATAAATATTTTTTCTTTAGTTCCAGCAATTATGTAGTGATGAAAATCTCAAAATAGGAAAAAAACCACACACTTCTTTTTTGAAACTCAAAAAATTCTTGAAGAGAATATTACATTGTTTAAATTAATTTCGTCATGGCTTAACTGATGCATCGTTAATTATACTGCAGCATTCTTAGTCCCTAAACAAAAAAATGCAAATTCAGCAATATCTAAAGCATGTAAAATAATTTATGAATAAATACTTACTTGTGTTCCTTTTCCAGCACCAGGAGGTCCTAACAAAACAGCATTTATACCAACATTTTTTGACCAAGTATCAATTTCTTCTTGAACGTCTAATTTTGGTGAAGCTGCAGTTGGTGCCATAACTTTTTGAAGTTATAAGAGCTTTTACAAAGGAATCTGAAATCAAATAATTCTATCAATATATTTCAATTTCAATACATTATTTAAAACTACAAAGTATAAGAACTTTGTTTAAAAAAAGCAATAATTTAGAAAAAACTTTTAATCTAGATCAGTGATCCTTTGTTAGAAATAAATTTTGCAAAAACAGAAGGCAAAGATATATAAAACAATAATTAAAATATCTTGCATGAGTATTTAAATATAACTGAAAGTAACTAATATTTAAAATCATTTTGTATACACATGTTAGCATATAATTAATAATATACTCAATCAAAATATTACTAGATTTATTCCAATCAAGTGTAGAATCGTCTATCAAATAAGAGTTATTATATTTTATTAAGCTAATATTCACATTCTGAATTCCAGCATAAAGACGTTAGCCTTTTTTTCTTACTTTCCAATTTTTCCTACTTCCATCTTGAATTGGCATTCTGTGTTAAGCAGAATAATTTTTTGTTAAAATGAAATTTTTGGACACTAGCATTTCATATTTTCATCATTTTTAGCTTACTACTCATGTAGAACATCAAAAATACAAGATTTGATCCTTTAATAAATCACTAAAAAGGAAAATTTTGACATACCATTTACAAAATTATTTGAAATTCTATAACATTATTACTAGAAAATTCTGCCATACTCCATTTAGAATCTCTTAACAAACTAAAAAATGACAGATAATTTGATCCAAAATTTTAAATAATTTTTAGTTTATTTCTTTAACTTTCTTTGACTTTTTAACAAAGCTGAGTGTTAATTAATAATTACTTTCAAGAATAAAAAATGTGAACTGAAAAATAGTTTTTATAAATAACAGAAAATTATAAAATATCTAGGATATAAATAGCTTTTGCTACTAATTGTAAAAAATCACATATTTATATATTTTTAATTTACCTTTAAGATAAATTGGTAATGAGGCTTTTTAATATATTTTACACCATATACTTATAATTGTATCATTTAATTTTGGTTGCAAATGAGCTTTTAAGAACAGCCTATTTTTAAGAAATACTAATCTAATTCAAGAATGTTATTTCTTTTAATGAGGGTTTCAAATTAACTTATGTAAATATAATATACAGTACAGCCATATTCAAACCACATAAATAATACCAGGGGTGCTTGTGGGACTCCAAAAAATCCCCGGAAACTTTTACAGACTTACTACCGACATTTTGGAGTTTCGAGAAGGGGGGGGAGAAATGAAAAATTACAATTATGAAGTATTGAATGGCCTAATTATTGCGTTTTCTGCTTTCAAAGCAAACAAAATTACCCAGATCAAAATAAATAATTCATTATTATTCCTACTTCCTTTTGAACGACGATCCCCAGAATTTCCGTGTATCGAAGTTCAAAATCCCCGGAATTCCGGGGTTTTCCCGAGCACAAACACCCCTGTAATACATTCAAACCACTCAGAGTAATAAAGGAAATAAGTACCTAAAATAAAGACAGGAAAACTGCTAAAAGTATGAGAGGAAGTAAAGACACAGTGTAAATAGTAGAAACAAATGCAGGTGACAAAATATATTCTATGATAAAATGAAAGTTGCTCAGTCTCTAACAATTTAAGGCATTTGATAATATGCTCTATAAAAGCATAGTTAAATTAGTATTACATTTCGCATGAAATGTAAAGATAAGCTCAACATTATTTAATGGAAAGAACACTCTTTTCAGATTGAGAGGTACTAAGTTCAATGACAGCAATTTTTTAACAATAGCAGACAAATGTTAGGTTTCTTTGCTAAAGGTATATTTGCTGGGGGGCATACATGGGAATACTCTAGGTTTCCTCAGTGACATAAAAATATAAACCACTTTAAAAAGTTTCCCAAAAAAATGCATAGTATAAATATCTATCCTTACAGCAATTTTCAGTTGTTAGACACAATTATATAGTGTCAAATGCAGTTTAATGGTGGTAGTTTACAGATCAACTAGTATCATAATCAGTTATAAAGCACATTCTTTAAAGAGATCATAACTGACATTCATATTGAGTCAGATTCAGTAAATGTTATCTCAAAAAAGGAATAACTTCTCACTCATAAAGAACTGGTGCATAAAATTATTTTTAGAGCTCATAAAATATGTTGCCATACTATCTTGCATCAAAATAATTGGTGTAAGACAAATGTTTACACTGTAATTATGAAATATAAGTTTCTGTGCAGTAACTGACATCTAAGAGCAATAACTTGTATAAGTAACTCTTTTAACAATTATTTCTCAATAGAAAAATGAATTAAGAATGAACATGAATCCATATTAGAAACATGATTTTTTGAAGAAAAAAGGAATTTTGAAATTCATCAATAGCTTTTTCTTTAGCTAAAATTAAATAATTTTCAGTGTTGATTGTTTCATTGAAATAAGAATGAGCACTTCCAGTAGATAAATATTTAGCAGTAATGGCAAACTACCACTGAAAAAACAAATGTAGTATATGAGCCGTTGTGATTGAACTATATCAGCCTAAATAAGGTAATTTTATGTATGAAGAAATAAGCTTTAGAACATCTTTCAAATGCACAATAAAAAATGCTTGTCTCTAAAGACTGAATGCAACACTATGTCTAGAGAGAAGTAGCAAATATGAAATAAGTTAATTGGGCAGTTATAAACATAAAAATGTTTTATACATTTATAACTGCCCAATTAACTTTTAAATTTAATGTGTAAAACATTTTAAAATTTAGCACAGTTAAATTTTATAACATTTTACACTAAAAATACTAATTAATATAAAATCAGAATTCAAATTCTAAGTATTTAATAAAAAATCAAAATACACATAGATCCTTGTTCTAAAATTGCTTTAATAGTGCTATACATTAAATTTAAAAAAAGAAAATCGTAGTAATAACAGAAAATCTTCAGAATATGGATGTTTTTACAGAATTTTTACATTTAAGCATTAAAAATGAATTATTAGATATAAATATTATTTTCAATATAAAGAAAGAAACAAAAGAACTAACACAAATAAAAGAGCTATGTTTTATGCGAAATAATTATTTTCAAATTATTTATTCTAATATTTTAGGAATGAAATTTTTCCAATCAATATATTTATTTAAGTGCAGAGTAGATATATTTTTTTAAGTGCTAGAGATAAGTAGTATTTATTAAAATGCTAGAGATATTTATAATAATAAATTTGTTCCAATTAGGTATTTCCTTATTTTCATAAAAGAATCTGTTACAAACGTCTACTAGTTTAACTAATTTTAACGAAAACTGAACACAAGTGGCATGTAATTTTCATAGTAAATTAAAGGATAGTAAGAGGATATACAGTTTATAAACCATTATCATATTCATATTTGCGCGGCACAACACATTCGTTACTAAGCACATGTTTAAATGTTATGAATAACATATTTTCAGGTAAGAAGTATTTTCTTAATTTTCTACTGTAACTTCGACTACCTTAACATTCAATTTTTAAAAATAGAAAATATTTTGATCATTAATATTAATTGAAATTAATGTGAAATTGTCAATGAGTCACCTCATGAAGGATAAAGAAACAATAACAAATAAAACATATGATATAATATCAATTACTAGTATTGGGAGAAGTAAATCCTTGTATGAATATTAATATCCAATATATATATATGTCAGTAGCTATATAAATAAGTGTTATGTTTTTTATACCTGTGTTAATTGAACTATAATAATTAATGAAATTCAAAACACAAACAATGCCCACGTTTCCTCATCAGATCAAAGGTCGTACGCGAACCGGTTATTGCCATTTTTAAAACTAAATTATACTTTACAAATGCTTAAAAGAAATTTTAAATGACCAAACAAATTTTGAACAGAAAAAAAAATTATTTTAATTTTTTAAATAAAACTTTATAGATAAAAGTAGTCCGATGTAGTGCAGTTAAATAAAGTTCTGTAATTTGTACTCCTCAAAAACAAACTTATTACTCAAGAAACTAATTTTCCTACTAGACCTGCCGTCTGTGGAATATTTATAAAATTTAATAATTTAGTGTAATATATAGAGAGCTGTTTCTTTTCTTAAATAGAAAATATGAATACTTTAAAAAAAATGGCGGATTGTTCTAAATTTCGAAATACGTAAATTTTTTAACTCTGTTTATTTTGTCATTATTTAATGTTTTCTTTGACACTTTTTCTCCTTTTTCGTGTAGAAATTATCGTCTGACTTTGGCTTAGTGTTTGATTGACTAAGATTGAGTATTTTTGTTCTTTTATTTTTACTATTTAAATTTTTAATTAATTTAATTTTTTTTAATTCTTTTTTTCATTATTATGGATTCAAAATGATTGAAGTAGAGACTGAAATGATTTACACGGATTGCGATTTGCGCATTCCAAAAATAAACACTTCAAGATTATTGACTTTCGAAGATTCTATTCAACAACTAATCCAGTTAGCTGCGGAAAATGGTATGACTAAGTTCTTCCTTTTCCTGTCTCTCACTGATGGTACTGCTTCCATTCCAAAGAAACCTTACAATTTAAAGCAAGAAATAATTCAACTTGTTAAGAATCACAAGAAAATAACACAAATTCAACACACTCGTCAAGGTAAGCTTCTATTCGAAACTAATTGCCCAGATGATGCTGTAGAAATAAGCAAGATAAACAATATTCTTGGAGTACCTGTTAACTCCAGATTTCAACCTGAATACATTTCTTCAAGATTTCTTATAAAAGAAATAAATGTAGATTTACCTTTATATCTTGTTGTTGAAGAAATTCCGCAAAATGACTTAACGATATTAAGCTTGCAAAGATTTACAAAAAAGAATTCTTAAGAACTGAGCGAAAATATTTTAGTGAGCGTCATTGGACATCATTTACCTCAAACTATTAACTTATTCTATTCCATCATTCCAATTTCTCCTTTTATTGATAATGTTCGCCAATGTGGAAAATGCTATAAATTCACTCACCCTACAAAAAAATGTACACAAGAAGTCTTCCTATGTAAGAACTGTGGAACATTCCATAAAGATTCTCCCTGTGCCAATGAAACACCTAAATGTATAAACTGTCAGGGAAATCATGCAGCTAATGACATTTCCTGCCCTACGAGGCTTGAAGAAAAAAATTCTTACATTTTAAAAGCGTGAACCACCTTCCATTTATTGAGGCGAGAAGGCGTTATAATAAATCTTTAAAAACCAGTTACTCCAGTATAACCAAAAGTCATCTTTCTTTCGTGCCGAATCAAAATGAAATAACTGATATTGTTAAAAAAGCAGTGGCTGACATGGCTTCTATTTTTGAAGCAAAATTACTTGCCATACAGGCTAGACAAGATCAAATGATCCAACAAATGTTCTTATTCATTAAAGAATATATGCGAACATGTTCGAATCCAGCTAGATCAGTTTCTAGATCTCCTCCAAGAAAGAGTCGTGCAAGATCTATCCAGCCAAGAAAGATAAGTCCAAAAAATTATGTGAATCAGCAAATTATCTCTTCCGAACAACCTATTATGAAATATCCTCAAACCAAATATTAAATATGCAGAACCTAACATTAAAGAAAGAATTGAGCCAGGAAGAAGTCATAAAAAACATTGATAATTTTTTTTTAAATATTCTTTTTCTACGAGCGCACTTTTTTTGATTTTCAATAAATGTTCAGGTTTTTCGTTTTTATTTAATGTTCAATTTAATTTCTTGGAATGCAAGAAGCATTCTATCTAAGCGCCCGTATGTAAAACTTCCGTACTTTCAATCTTCCGATGTTCTAGCAATTCAAGAAACGTTTAAAAAATCCGACTTATTTCAAATTTGTAATAAAACAATAATTAGATTAAATAGGCAAGATGCCCGTGATGAAGGTCTTTTTGCTGTTGATAAATATCTACCTGTGCAAGTTTTAAATTTAAACCGCTCAGAAGATAACGATACAGAAATATAATAGCTATAAAAATTACTATATCCAAATTATCTCTTACTTTAGTAAATGTATACTTCCCACACGGTAAATTTTCAAGTTCTTTGTTCCGTAGCATCTTATCAAATATTCATCCTCCTTTCATAATAATTGGAGACTTTAATATACGAAGTTCGGCGCTTGGTATTTATTCAAACTCTCCCTAATCTTCAGAATGCCTCGATTGGATACTGAATAGCAACATTTGTCTTTTAAATACCTCTCAGCCTACTCATTTCGGACTCCACCATAGACCATCCCTTATCGATTATAATTTTGTATCTCCTGATAATTTTCCTTTTTGTAATTTCTCACTCAGTTCAGATAGTTATGGTAGTGACCATGTCCCTGCTGTTTAAAATCTACAATAACGATTATTCGAAAGGTACTTCCCGCAATAGAATTTTATGGACTGGCTTCTTCAATTTAATGAACACTCAAAATGCTAATAATGGACTAGTTTCTGTAGATCAATTCCAAATTTTATGCAAAAACTATCTTGATAAATTAAGGAAAAAACAAATCTTTCCGTTAAAGTCATATCCTCCGTGGTGGACATCGGAATGTTGTTATATTTTGGGTCAAGAAAGAAAACTTTGGAGGAAAGCGAAAAGTTCTCTTAATCAGACTCTGTGGACACAGTGCAAACGAATTTCTGCAAAACTTCATCAGCTTCTTCTAACCCTTTCCAGAAATTTCTAGAATAAAATTATAACAAATGCTGGTATATCTAAGAACATTTATTCTATTCTTAAAAATAGATCTACTGACTCACCAACTCATCATCTACTAATTTCTAGCGAAACTTCAATAATTTCGGACCCTGTTGTTCAGGCTAACTTATTTGCCAAATTTTATTCTCGTCAATCAGAAACTGAAGTACTACTTATCGATTTAAGTTCAAATTTTGATTTAGAATATAACTCTGCATTCTCGCTCTCAGAACTCCAGTTGGCGATTTCTAAATGCAAAAATACTTCAGCTGGTCTTGATTTATTATCAGCTAAAATTTTGAAGGGTCTATCAACATTGCTTTACGATCCCTTTTGTCACTCATAAATAACACTTGGTTAAGCAGTATTGTTCCCCCGTCTTGGAAAAAATTTATCATAATTCCTATAATAAAACCTGGGAAAGATACTACTTCAATAAATTCTTATCGCCCAATATCTCTTACAAGTGTTCTATGTAAAGTCATGGAATGCATGATATTAAATCGTCTAATAAATCATATCTCCCTTTCCAAATCTTTTCATCGAAATCATCATGGATTTATGCCTCATAGAGGCTGCGATAGTGTTCTTTCTATGCTTCATCTTCATATTATTGCTTTACGCTCACAGAGAAAATATATCATATGCGCAACTGTAAATATATCTCAAGCTTACGATTCAGTGTGGCCCGACGGTCTTATTTATAAGCTCCTCCAATTTGATATCAGAGGAAACGCTGCTCATTGGATATTGAATTCTTTATCGGATAGAAGTTTTAAAGTGAAATGGGGAACTTTATCTCAACCTACTTTCTCTAATAGAGGTATTCCTCAAGGCAGTGTTCTTTCTCCCTTTCTTTTTATGATTTATATGTCAGATATTTACACAGTTCTCTCTCCTGATATTAAGTGTTTTATTTATGCTGATGACATAATCCTTTTGGCTGCTCATATATCACAAGAAAGTCTACAGTAAATATGCCGACTGCAGTAATTAAACTTAAACAATGGTGTGATGAATGGAAACTAAAAATTGGTTCCTCAAAATGTTCAGATATTGATTTCTCTTCCAAAAAATCTCCTGTAAATTTTGAACTAACTATCAACCAATTACCTATCACTTGGTCTAAGCACATAAAAATTCTGGGCCTCTATTTTACTAATAACTTAACCTTCAAGTATAATTTTCAAATGAAAAAAAATCTATCCAGAGGAAAATTAATGTTTTAAAAGCTATCGCATGTAATAGTTGGGGAGCAAAAACTAATCACTTACTTCAAATTGTGCAGTCCTTCATTACAAGTAGCCTCGATTATGGATGTCATGTATTTACATCTGCGAGCTTATCAGACTGAAAAATCTTGGATCCGATATATCACTCAGTTCTTAGAATTGCTACAGGTCTTCCTCGCTGGACACCTATTCCACTTCTTCTGAAAGAAGCAGGGGTCTTACCTCTTTCTGTAAGACAGAACATTCTCTCTACAAGGATGTATATTAGAAACCTTGCACTTTCTACTAGATCTCCATGTGGTAGTTTGTGGGAATCAATGCCATACAGCCATATCTCTGGTGCTCTTCCTCTATCTTTGCGAGTGAAAAAATGGCTTGAAGAAAATGGAATTCAAAAATCACATATTTTAAGAGTTCCTGCAAAACCTACTTCTGTTAATAATAACTTTAAAAATATTTCTTAAAAAATATACTTTTCAGACTAAAAATCTTCCTACTAACACTATCAATGACCTCTTTTAACTGCATAGTACTTCGGAATGGTCCAATCACATATTATTTACTGATGCATCTAAAATAGAAAATAAACTTGCAATCGCTGTTTATAACAACAGAAATAACTCCTTTGCTTCCGGGCAAATCAATAACTCTAATTCCATCTTTACAGCAGAGGCTTTGGCTTTATATCTGGCGGTGACTAAAAATTCTGTATTTCTCCTTTCAACTATATCATATTATCAGACTCCTTATCCTGTTTAAGCAGTTTGAAAACTCTCTCAACCTCTTCCCCAACCATCATTCAACACATCGGATCAGCTTTAGGAAATGCAACTAAGATTTGCGAATCTATTAAATTAGTTTGGATTCCAAGTCATTCCGGAATTGCTGGGAAAGAAAAAGTAGATGCTCTTGCAAAATCGGCCATTAATAGAAGTTATATTCTGCACTCGATTTCACCTGAAGACCTTATCCATAATATAAGAAACATTTTTATCAATTCTAATAACAACGAATGGAAAAATAGTATATATGGCTCTAACTTTCCGCACATGTCTTCTATCACGAAAATTCACCGCAATTATATTAATTCTCGCCTTGAAGAAATGTGGCTAGCAAGAGTTAGAACTAGACCTTTTCCGACAAATGCTAAATTACATAAATTCAGACTTTCTTCAACGGATAAATGCTCTTGTGGAGAAAGAGAAACCATGGATCACTTAATGCTATCGTGTCCTCGATATGATCAAGCAAGAAATTCCTTAAGAGAAAAACTTGGTATTGGAGCTCTTTCTTTCTCTTGGATTTTAGATTTGTCAACGAGTCCTAAAGAGAAAATTGACGCAACAATTTCTTTTTGAAACAAGTTAATAGATTCTAATTTTTTTCTCGTCTTTGTATTTCCAAGCGGCCTAATTTTCCCCTTCATTTATCAATCAAACGCCGGGCTTATCTTTTCGTTTCGATTGTTATTTTTTTTCAAAATCATCAATCCCTCAATTTTTGTTTAGGTTTCAAATAAAAACTCAATTTTACTCAATGCGAGCTATAAGCCTATGAGCATAAAGTTCCAAAACAGTTTTTTGTTATAACCTAACCTAACCTGAATACTTTATTCAGGCTGCGAAAATTTAGAAAGTAAACAAAATTAAAATTAGAAGTCACTTCTTAGAAGAATTGTAAGATTAAAATCATTTCAAAAGGAAAATATAGAAAATAGACTTTTGAAAAAGAATAATAATAGCTGTTGAAGAAAGGAAAACTTATGTTCCTTTCTTCAACTGCTACATGAAATTCTTCAACGGAACCAACCCAAAATTTCTCTCTCGACGGACGAAATTTCATAAATTTGAGTTGTTGAGGCGAGACCAAACTAACTACAGAAAATAGAACTTAAACGTTTAGTTTTTATCCCTTTCTAAATTTTAATGTATGGAGAGGAAAGAAGTGGGGTTCCACGGCGCATTCTTCCCCATCATATGTTTGATATCCACATATCTGCTACTATAGTCGCGATATTGTTCCCACATTATCTGGAATGCCTGTATCTGTCGCTTCCTTGTATATAAATGAATCAAATTCTCAGACGTTATATGAAACAAAAATATAATAAAAAGTTGAAAAATATCAGAATATAAAAATGTGAAAAAATAGGCAGAAAAAAACTAATTTGTCAGAAATAGATTTTTTTTAAATTTTTATTAATTCTTCCCCCCATTTAATAATTTAATTTCTATTTACAATTAACAGCTGATAGATGAAAACATAATCAACAATTTCTATCCCAAATATCGTAAAGTATTTTTCACATTGATCATGGGCATTGGGTTGAAGTGGACTTAAGACATTCTACCCATAATGCACTTGTCAATCTATAATTGATTTAATATTAAAGAAAATTTAATACGTAAATCGTTTTGACAATGCGCAGTCTTTATAAGAATTACCATCGTTGCTGAGAAAAAGCAGATACTTACCTGTTGTAGAATGAAAATATTTTACTCATGCATGTAGTCTGACAAAAAATCCAACTCTCAATTGCGAAAGGAAATTTCATTACATAAATTTTGAATGCTGGCCCAAATACAATTTATACGGAAGAGATATCGAATAATGAAACTATTGAAAATTTAATGAATGAGAAAGTGAAAAAGAACTTTCTGATATCGAAGAAAATGTTGTAGTGTAACAATCGAGCAAAACAAGTGAATTGTCCATAACTGTTTTTATAAAAAAGAAACAGCAAAACGCTTACCTACATCGAAGAAACGGGAAAAGTATTTTTAAATTTTGAAACAGAAAAAAATGTTACTTTGCTTGATTTTTCCTCAATAAAATGAAAGCAAAAATTATTTTTAATCACACATTTGATGCTTCTGACAAAATGCTGATTATATAATTCTCCCTTAAACTATTTAATTTATAAAAAGAAAGGATTTTGATAAAAAAAAGTTATCTTTATAATCTTAAATTTATTTTTGATTTTGCGAACTTTCGAGTTTAACAACTATTTTTCTATTCTCTAGGAGTTCGTGAAAGCTAGCGTTTACTGTATACTTATTTCAAATGTTTCATAGTTGACTATGATGCTACAGGATTCCAGCTTCTCCAATATTTCAGTACTTTTTAACTAACTTTTTCAGTACTATTTTTAAATAAAACCAGGAGTCTGAAGGAATTGTCAAATATTTGACGTTATCTACAGACGACAAAACGAGGAATCACGAAGCTTCAACCTGTGTAGATCAACTGCAAATAATGATGACCGGTGGCTAGCAGAAAAAGTGCCCTACAGCTTCTTTTCTCTGAAGAAGCCAGAGATCTTCCTGCTATTCCACCAAGAAAATCTATTACACATTTTTTGGTCAAGTTCTATTAAAGAAAGTGAGATTTTTAATAAGCTTTTAGAAAATTTATGTCATTAAAAAAATCTGCACACAAACACACACACAGTCTCGACCCAAAAAATACTAAAGGAAGTTGGGATTTTCTGGTTCGTTTGTCGCTCAACAGTCAGTTTTTGCACACGAGGGCTAATTAGTACGAGACTTACAGTTTAAAGTGAATTTCAAACCACTTCCAATATCCATGCCAAAGATGTGATTCGAATCCATGAACACGTAATTTCTTTGAAGTGATTATCCGTAAATTGTTAATGCATAGTGATACAAAAAGGATAATAGCTTTTTGGAAAGATGATGAACGGATAACAATTGTTTCAATGGGATGTAAACAGCTTTATCTATACCAACGTAATGTGCTTCTCAAGGTGTATAGAAAGTAAAAGTCGCAACACACACTCTCTCTCGGTCCGCGCTCCATCTTAATCATAAAACATGAATCCGTCACGATGAATTATAACTAAAATTTCTTGGGTGTCGGATTTTTGGCTTGGGAATGTTGATAAAATATTGCATGCATCTATTATTCGCCTTTTGGAAACTCCCGTATTGATAATATGCTGGTGACGTATAGGTCAATCAGAATTTTTTGGGCAAATATGCCAGTAATTTAATCAGCATATAGGTCAACAGAGTATATATATATATATATATATATATATATATATATATATATATATATATATATATATATATATAGTTAATAGTATATTTATAAAATACAATGAAAAATGCCAAATGGAGAATACTAATTGAAAATACTAAATGGAAAACAATACATTGAAAATACTTGGAAAAATTTCAAGGAAAATAAGAAAGAAAGATATAAAATGGAATGAAGTACCAATATGGCCAGCTTCGTCAGGGGGTGTTGACCACATTGGCACAAATTATGGCTTTTCTGCAATGGCCCAAGACATAGTCTTACAGAGAAGCCAGTACACCCCAAAGCCATACCAAAAGTTCAAACCAAAATAAAAGAAGTAGAATTTAATTTAAAATATATAAGTCAAAATCCAATGTTGCCAAAATACAGTTAATTTATAATAATCAAATTAAAACTATATCCAAATACAAGTCCAAATCTGCAAGAACTTCACCAAATACTATATGTAAGCCAAATAAATACATAAATTAGCGACTGAGTGTAAACACTATCGGCATTTCAAGCTTCTTATAAGACCTTCAAGGCTTGGGTGACCCTTCTGTAGTATAAAACTACGCCTTACTTCACTCTTATAAGCAATGCTCTACTAGCCAAATAGTGTTTAATAAATTTAGTTGGAATGTCATTATGAGTTAAAATATTTTCTAGTCTATTTATTTGTTTATTGATGTTGTTTAAATTATTACATACATTGTATATTCTATTAAGTTGATTAAAAATAATATTCTTATAAATTTTAATTGAAATGTTTGAATTGCAGAAAATTAGTTTATTAACTTTGAAATTAAAATTATTAGTTTTATCATATATGATAGTAAATCTGTGGTTATCTTTTATCGTAATTGAAATATCTAGAAATTCAGTTTTTAAGTTATCATTAGTTTTAATTAATTTTAATTCCTTAGGATAAATATTATTGTAAATTTTTTCAAATTCTAGGCAATTAAAAATTATAAAATCGTCAATATATCTGTAAGCAAAAGGCATTTGTATAATAAATGATTTTTCATAGTAGTTTAAAAATAAATTTGCTAATATACTTGAAAATTTGGAACCCTGGGGAATGCCATTAACTTGTAAATAAATATTTTCTCCATAAGAAATATAATTATTATAAATACAAAATAAACTAAGGTCTTTCCAAAAATTTATATCGATATCCCATATTGAATTAAAATCATGAAAATAAAACATAATAATATCAAAAAGTTTTTCAAGTGGAATACTGGTGAATAAATCTTTGAAATCATAAGTGGAAACAACATTAATTTCATTGGCAGAAATAAATTCAATGATAGGTTTATTACTCTTAATTATCCATGTATTATTTGAATTAGTAATGTTATTTAAAATTATATTTAAATAATAAGAAAATAAATTACCAAACTTGTCTGCATAAGTGCTGCATCCACATGTAATAAACCGAAATTTAACAGGGTTTTTATGGAATTTCGGATATACTGTAATATATGGAATTTTAAAGTTTATATTTTTCATTTTGAGTTTTTTAGCAAAGGCAAGAATTTTTTTTAAAATATTGTTGTTTTGTTTGAATTAATAATTTTGTAAGTAGTTGAATTAGATATTTCTTCATTTAGTAATTGGTAGTAAAATGTTTTACATATAAAGGCATAATTATTTGATGCTTTATCTACAGGAGTAATAATGAAAAGTTTTTCTATTTCTTTTATATATATATACTTTTTTAGATATTTTTTTTATTTATTCCTTTAAATTTTATATTATTTACATTTGTTTTAAATTTGGAGTAGAAATTCCATTTCCACTGTGAGAAAAATTCTATTGGAATAGAATAAGTATTAGAGGTCTTAAAAATAAATTTATCGGTATCATTGAGAAAAATTTAAGAATTTGTTTGTGGTTATAATAATTAACTGGTTGAAATTTAGTACCTTTATTAACGATATTTTTTAATTCATTATTCAACATAATATCAGTATTTCCGGTAATTATGTGTCCAAAAGTTAAATCTACGAATTTATTGTATTTCGGGTCATTACAGAAGCAATCGGCATTTTCTTTATTAATATTTATATTACTACAGAATTAATTATAGTTAAAGATATGTCTATACCAAATGGCAGATCATATTGAAAAGTACATTTAATTTCATTATTATTTAACGGAAAAATATGTTTAAGCTCTTTAATAATACTCGAGAATTTAATTTTATCATATAATGGATGCTTAAAAGAAATAACATGGATAATGGATGCTTTTCAGTTCTGTATCTAACCTTGCGTTTTATATATATATCATTATATGAAATCATAAATATATAATATCTTTTTATAAATAATTGTGTAATCATATACATAAATATAAATTGACGACATATCCTTCTCTAATATTTGTGATTTGGTTAATTTTTTATTCATCATATATTTATGTGCTATTATAACAAATGCATCAGACATTTTAACAACCCAACAAAATTTTATTTACAGAAAATTGGCAAATGATGCATTGCCAATTGGGTATAAGCGATCGCCAGTGAGTTGATACTCAGCGTCAACAAAAGTGCAATTTATTCAGGTCAGGAATATTCCTTCACTCAGATCGTTTCAATTTTTTTAGCAAAGAGTGAAGCCACACGAGTTACAAGCCAAGGCAGCCCTCAAATAAAAACCAAGATCAGAAATATCCCATTTAAATTCCTTTTTTATAAATAAGTGATGAGGTCACATATGGGCCGGCAACTTCTTCTCCACATCTGGACGGACGTTCCAAACCACGGAGTTACAGTGAGAGTGAAAATGGTCACACCCTCCCAATCACTATCCACGGCAAATGATGCTGATTTTCGCTGATCATTAGCGGAAAGCTACTGAGCTTCTGGAGCTCTAATGATAAGATATAGGGAAATGATTGACTGTTGACTTAACATTTAAAGCAGAAATCAGTGGTATAACTGATTTTACAAGTTTTGAAACAACAGATGATGGTTGGATTGATTGCATTTTTCTTTTATAACATAAAAGAATGGTTAAAATATGAAAAATGTTTCTCACTTGACCAATTCCAATACTTCATTTGAAACACTGTATTGGAGAGAGAAATTTTTGATTAAACTTTAGTATGGCACACATAAACATTCGCCATTGGATTGAAAAACATTTAAAACTAAAAATATATGATTATTTTATGTAGAATCTTAAATAATATTGGAATCGTCAATTTAAAACATTCATTGTGTATTACATATTTGACATTTGCCATACAATGTTTAATGCTATAGTTAGTTAATAGTTAAAGAGGAATACGTAAGTGAGTACATTAGAAAATTTTTTCTCACATGAATACTGAAATTAGTACATAATTTAAAAAAATTAACAATTTAGAAAAAGAGCAAATAGAAGCATTAGAAATAAGCATATTTTTCAATGTGTTGATTAAAGTTGAATCTAAATTATTCCTCAATTTTCTTTTGTAAATTTAAAATATAAAATTCAGATTAAAACTAATTTTTGTTTATTATAATGCAAAAGTATAATTGGAATCTATGGTTATTTCAGACTGAAATAGACTTTTAAATTTTTATTTCTAATAATTTTAATTCATGAGATTTAATTTTAATACAATCAACTCCAACAACTAATAATTAAATTATTTACTGATTATCAATTATTAAAACAATTGATTATTGATAAAAAAATAAAAAATATTCTGATCAGAAAGTAAAAGTTAAAAGTAATATTTTGAAAAGTGATACTCATGATACTTATTTAGGTCATGAAAAATTAATTTATTTTGAAATTTTTTGTTTCCCCCCCCAAAAAAAAGAAGAAATTCTATATTTTTAAGAATAATGTTTCATATAATTTTTATTAAAATAACAAATAAACATACAATTAAACAGAATAAATTTTATTAGAAACAGTCTATATACAAATTATTCTTTTAATTTCTTTAGAAGTATTTCAGCACCCTTATAGTTTTTCTTTGCTAAGTACTTCTTGCGACCTTCCATTTCCTCTTTAATTCTTGAAACTACAGCTGGTATTTTAGTTTCAATTAAGCTGTAAATAAAAATTAATGAATTATCAATTAAATATTTGTAAAATGAAATAAGTATAAATAGTTTTTTTTGACTCTGCATAGAAAATAGCTTAGTGACCTAAGCTATTGTCAAATATTTTACCATCCACCGTGTAAACTGCCTTCCTGGAGGTCTCATTGATAGTGGGCTGCATTCATGTGTCATAAAAGAAGAGACCTGGAAAACTCATAAGCAACCATCCCAACAGATTCTGTTGTTGCACCAGAATGTTTCCTTGAACTTTGCCCTGAGTCAGACTCCACCAGTTAGATAGAAGCAGCTGGGTAGAGTCTTCATAATTTTGAAGCAAAGACCAAGCAGAAGAACCCCAATACTTGGCCTGCCACTCTCAGAGGTATCATTTCACTTGAAGGACATTGCAACCACGCCCAATATTAACCTGCCCCAGTCGCCATTAGCGAACACGACGGATCTTCGGTTAAGACAGGATTCGAACTCACTACCTTCCGTTAATAAGAACTAACCAGGCCATCCCAACAGACGTGCATGAAGAAAGAATAAATATTTGAAAATATATTTTTATATTTAAATACTATATATTTAAAATTATCTTACTTAAAGAAATTCAGATACACAGTATTTAGGCAAGTGATCGCCAAAGTGTTGATAGCACAATATCGAGCTGATTAACTTTGATTCAAATCATTTTCTTCAAGTTCTGAAAATATTTGGCCTTTAGTTTCTAAAGAAAATGCACAATATCGATCTAGGTCAGCTTCAAAGGGAGAGAGAAGAAAAAAAACTAAACTCTGTGGCACGACAACCCATATGAGCCAAAGCCTACAGAGCCCACCTCTGTTTTTCTGACCAAGTGGCCTTAGGGTGCCAAGCAATTGTTTCAATTTGGTATTCAGTTTATCAACACACTGATGGGATGAAAAGTTGAATTGACCTTGTCCAGCCTGAGGATCAAACCTTGGACCTGTGCCTTGGGAGCATGAAACGCTACTATTGAGCCACCGGGCTTCAAACTAAGAGAGAAGGCAATGTTCTATCTACATATCTATGTGAGATTTCTTTTTTTTAATGCTGATACTTATTAAAAATAAATACAGTGCCAGACATACTGGTAAACACTTAAACAACTGTATTTGAATGACAGCTACTGCTTACTCTCTCAACATAAAGATTTGTTGATGACAAAAAAGAGAACTACCTTCTCATTAGTTGCTAAGTTTGATAAAAAAAATGTTATTGCATTCATTATTCATTACTAATTACACTTCAGTTTCTTTCATATTTATACTTCAATTTAATTTTATTTCCATTAGATACAGTTTGGTTGTAACCAATATCATATTTACAGGAAATGTATGTCTATTGGAAATACATAAATTTAAGACTTCTTTCTTAAATAATGTTGGTAGATTTTTTACTTGATAGATCACAAGCTTCAGAAGTTCAGTGACTGATGTCTTAAGGAATAGCAATTAATAGAAATATACATTTTTTTAAACTTTATCTCAATAAAAAGTTCAAAAGAAAAAATATTTTTAGTTTTTAAATTTTACTTTGCCACTATGAAAATGTACTCTTAACAATCGTTTTACTTTTCAATTTAAAAAAAAAATGAAGTTAAAATTTTTTTGAATTGTAGAAGAAAATTCTGCAGTATTTAGTAGAAGTTTTCTAAATTAGGAATGAATAAATTAGGTATTTTGAAGAATAAAAATAGTTTCATTTACATAATTTAGAGAAGAAAAAACATTGATCTTAAAATTTTGGCAATTTTATAGAAAGATGATATAATCATGGGAATACATTTACTAAATGCATATGAATAAACAAATTACTTGCTGAACTTACTAGTCTAAGGCCAATTCACAGCTCAATTCAAGATAATTTTTTTCAACTGGAAGCAGAAATTATCTAATTCTAGTATCTAGTGTGACGTGTGTATAATTGAAAAAATGAGAGATATATTGAGATGGATGCTTATGGGTTGCCTCGTTTTCTTACTTGTGACAAGTGAATACTGCCCACTGACATATTTTCTTTATATAAAACATGAAATATATCCAAGAAAAAGGGGTTTCTTTCCATACTTAATTTTTTAACACAAAATCTATATTTTAGTGTTTTAATTGTTTTAAAAATAACAATTTATTTTTTTAAGAAACATTATCTGTTCGTGGGACTGGAAATAATTTTTTTCCCAGAGTTAATATTTGTTTATAATTTATTAGCTCGTTTTTTACAGACATGAAAAATTTTTTCTATTTAAATACTTGTTTACTTGTAGATAATCAAATCTTAATTTTTCGTATGCTGGGCTAGCAGCTGAATGTTTAGTATTCTTGTTTTTAGTTCAACAGTTTGTGAGATTGAATCCCATTTTGGTGGGATATTTATAATTATTCTGAATCCATTTTAAACTGCAGGTCCTAGTCTAATTAGCCCTCATATGCAAAAAATGGCCATTGATTTTTGTTTGCAATTTCATGTGAAATGGGAGACTAAATAATAGAACATAACCGCATGCTCTATGAATTTCATATGGGTAATAGCACCAATGTTGCAACAAAAATCATTAACAATGTTTATCCAAATCCTTTGGCTGTAAATGCCAAAGATAATGTACAAAATTCAGATGAGGAATTTTGAACTTTCTGTTGCTAGCTGATCAAAACCAACAACTCTAGATTACGGCATATTAAACTGAAGATGAAGCTAGACCATATCAAACAATTGTGTGAGAAGAATTATCAGCAACTCTTAACTTTGATCAACTACCTAAGAATATTTGCAAAGTACAGACTTGTAAAGTATACAGAGAAAGTGATTGGGTCCATCATTTCATTTTAATAAAATAAAGAAACCAATCCTCATATGCATATGATGAATTACTGATTTACCTAACATACTCACTCAAAATGACACCACCAGATTTTCATTTATTTTGAACGTTACAATTTGTGTGAAAAAATTTTGATGCTCATTAAAATGGTCTCCCTAGATATTTTGTTAAAACACTAGTGGATTTTTACCAATCAGGTATTGAAAATGTACCTACTACATGACAAAATTTTGTTGATAATGATGGTGATTACATAATTAATCAAAAATAAAAATTTGTTTATTTAAATTTAAGGGGGTTAAAACAGATGTACTTTTTCTTCTAATATTTTGATTCTAGTGAAAATCAATATAACATTTCCAAATTATTAAGAAATTTTTAAAGAATACTTAAACTCTAATTGAGTATTTTTTGCTGTTTATTTGGAAATATCTAAATTTTATTTAACTACATAAGTCAAATAAATTAACAAATAAAATTATAGTTATTTATATAAATACTAATTTATAAGCATTCAAGAAAAAATTTAAAATTTCCTTTTAGCTGAAATATTTTTTTAAGTCTCATTTCTGAATTTTTATTTCAGTTGTTTTACTTTTTGAGAAAAAAAGACAACTGTTTTTAAATTTTATGAAAATATGACAAGAAACTTAACAAGTATATAAAACAGCAATCATTACATCAACCTAACAATTGGATATCGATATCATTATAAAATAAAAGATAGTTTTTAAATATTTGTATCAATAAATCAAAATTTATAGTTTCTCTCAATATGTCGAATTGAAGTAATGTAAATAGTAACACAATTTCACAAACATTCTAATTTATTGCATTAAGCATATTTTTGAAGGAAATATTAAGTTTTTTAAAGTAAGTAAAATGAAAAATATTGTAAATATTATGTATAAATATAGGAAATATTGGTTGTCTCATTTAAGCAAAATCAAATGTATATACTTTTAAAACAAGAATGAATTATAATCCTACACAGTTAAAGTAAATAGTAATGGTGTTTGCTTAGTTATATTAGATTAGATTTTGTTTTGTTAAAAATAGCAGCTAAATTTTAGAAAAACTATATATGTTTAAAATTGTACATTAATAGAAATATAATATCATTTATAACTATAAAACAAATATTATATAATGAAGAAAATTATTTAATTACTGTAACAACCTTAGAGAGAAATCAATAAGTTTTGAAAATTATAATTACCTAACTAAAAGAAAAGCTCCACGATTGCATTCAATCCAAGAGGACATAACACATTTGGGTACCTTACTAATTAAGACTTCACTGAAGTAACCTAAAACAGTTTTCAAAAGTATTTTAGAAAAATACAAAAAATATGATACATATATAATAGAAATATGCAAATCGAAAAGTTTTTTTTTTTATCAAAGTTATTTATAAGCCACATTTTTGCAAACTACTAGGAAATATTTTCATGAATTTAATAATATGAAATGAAGAGCTAGAAAGCCAAATGTATGTCATATTTTCTTGCACATGAATACCTTAGCATTCAATAGAATTATAAACTGATTTAATTATACATTTCATTTACTACATATTTAAGAGAAAAATTAGTAAAAAAACTTTAAATCTAGAATATAGTTTATATTTCATTTACGAAAATTTTCATATTATTTTGGAATTTATAAAAGTAAATAACTTTAATAACTTAAAATTTTATAAACAAGCTTTAAATTTGATAAGAGAAAGTTAGCATACTTAGATTCAGCATTTTCATTTAATTATGTTCAAAATTTAAAATTATAAAATGAAACTCTGATAGTATTTATAAATTATTTATGTTACTAACTATATGGAAACTAAATTTTGTTGGCAATTTTTGTTTTCTTAATGTTTAAAATTAATATCACCATATATAAAATAATTGACTTACAATCAGCATCAGGTTTATTTTGATCCTGAATAAGCAATTGTTTGAGCAAGAAACTAGAACCAGAATTTTCTACAGGATGAGAATTTTTATTTTCAGTAGTATATGGCTCAACAAGAAGATCAGCTATTGATTCAAATGCTTTTTTCTTATCACCTAAAAGAAAAAATATGCCATAGTTTTATAAGACAATGTAAATAATTTGAGTTTAATAATAGTTAATTTTTAATTAAGCAATACAATGAAAAAAAATCACTACTTAAAAGCAGTATCATGGAAATAGAAACGTACAATCACTTTTCAATCATTCTGTATCAAGATAGATAAGAAAACAATATATTGAAATGTTGATTGATATTAATACAGCAGAAAAAGCTGAGTCTCTTTTCTGTTAATATTTTATAATGATAGAACACTATAAAAACAAATCATAATATATTTTTTTCATTTCTAATATTATTTAATGATAAAGAAAATCGATCATTAGAAAATAAATAAGACAAAAATATAAAATTTATATCAAGTGAACTGAAATTCAATTATTGAATACAGACTGGGTTATATAGCATTATATTCCAGAGTTTGATCACTCTGAATGATGTCCATAGTAGTAATCTGATCAATATGCTTCCTTGAGAAATCATTTCCATATAATTTTTTTTAAATTTTTAAGATATTTTTCTATCTTTTTAATATTCCATTTCTAGGTCTTCATCACCCTTTTGACAAGTAATAGTTGTAGGACATGAAAAGCGATATAAAATATTAATTTTGAAAAAAAAATTTCAACTCTTTTTGTGCTTTTAGTTTCTTAATTTCATCAAATTGTTCCTCTATATAAACATTCTTTTTAATATGAAAGTCTTTTCCGTTGTCTTCCCATATTTTCATAATTTTTCTTTACTTTTCTAGTATTGTGTTTCTGAATCATTAATTCATTAGCTAACATTCTATTTATTAATTTTAGATCAACCACAATCATATCCACTCACGTCATTTGCCCCTTGTAGTATCTCTAATTATATTTTCAATTGATTTCCATGAAAAATTTCCATTTTGTACTCCTTTCCTTTGATTTTATTTTTACATTCATTCAATCATTGTATTGCATAGTGAGTTGACATCCAAGATCTTATCTTTTTGTTGTCTATTCCAAAAAGTTTTACTTATCTTTCCCCTCTCTGCTTGAAAATCATAAAAATGTGATTGGAGTTCACAGCTGCAAACATCAAAAAGGCTATTTTGATGTTGTCTCTTCACCAAAATATGATTGATTTTATTTAGTGCTTTCCACCTGGCACACATAAAGTCAGTTAGCTTCAGGTGAGTGCCAAGTGATTTTATGTTTACTTCTATGTTCAAAAATGTACCTTCAATAAGCTCATTTTAATTTGCAAAATCATTATATCTTAGTCCATCATTACTAGTTTCTTCATATAAGCTGACTACTTAGTTTTCCAAAGATCTCTTATCAATATTTGCATTAAAATCTCTGATAACTAATTTAATTTAATTTTTGGGCTATTTGTCACAGGAATTTTCAAGCTCATTATCAAAGTCATCCTTAAATGTTTTGCATTTGTCCTTCATTGATTGTACATTGATAATACTAACATTTTGAGGACTATCTTGAATTCATATTTAACAGATCCTTTCATTTCTAGGTACGAAGTCTATAGTGCACAATACATTCTCTTTTATCTGAAATACCTTAACCAAGCCACCTTATCTCCTAAACAGTCAATGTATCCAATTCATAATTTTTAAATTCATCGATAAATTTTTAAGTGCCCCACTTCTAAACAGCATACAAATTCCATGTACTAATTTGAGACCCATTTTCATCATATGTTTTTTTTTTTTTGTTTATCTGTCTGTGATTAAAACCTTCAGATATCTGAACAGAGAACTTTTTCAGTGTCAGGTAGTTAGCTTTACCAACCACTGTTTCTTTGTTTGTTGCTCAATGGTCATCTTTTGCACATAGACTGGGTCCTATGGTTTACAAGGGATTCTGAACCTTACAAGTATCTATGTCCAAGCTGGGTTTTAAACACATAAATTGTTGAATCAAAGGCATGAGTGTTAACCATTCAGCTACCAGTTTAGCACCCTAGATACCAGTTCCCTGATACAATCCCCATCGGCAAGGTACATAAGTATATCTCTAGAGCACATTGGGTACCCATTTTAGTCACTTCTAATGACATGCATGCACTACATTGGAACTATTTTTAACACTCAGTTACCATGACAGATAAAATTTGCTTGGATGAAATCTTCAATGATATAGATCATTAAAATAAATGTATGTCTCACAAAATTAAATTAAATTCATTTTAAAACTTTATTAAATCACATTCAGTTTTATTAACAGGAAACTATAATTTCCTCTCAATAATAATTCTAATATGGATGAATCCAAATTACTTTCTACTATTTCTGAGAATCTTTAATTTTCCACAATTTATAGTTCACTATAAATTTCTCAAAATATTAATTTGACTCTGCTATGCAAATCAATTAATATTAAATTTTTAACATAAAGGTAGAAAGAATGCATATACTAAACTATAATCACATATATTTCAGCAATGAATATATTGATACAAATTTGTTATATTCAATAAATATATTGATATAAATTTGTCATTTTGATTGTAAAATATATTAAGTACTCCTTTGATTTTGATAACTTAAAATAACATATTATAAATTTTTTAGAAATATAAGTATAAGGAAATTTGTATCAGGATGCATACAGATTTTAAAGAATCAAATTCCGGGAGTTTTACAGGAGTCAAATCTAAAATTTCCATGAGGAATCGACATTCATGCTAAATAAATTTTATTTTATTTTAAAAAGATCTAGTCCTGACTGAACTGGCATCAGGAAAATACTCTGGCTGAACTAGATCTGTATTTATTCAACAGTTATGAATACAATCTAATATCATTCTTGCTGCAATCTAGTGATAACATTAAGACTAACATTAAATTTAATTTTCAAACAATATCATAGAAAATTTTTAAAATATTAAAACAAAAAACTCAAAAATTTATGATATTTTCTAACTAAATTAATGCTTCAAAGTAAGTAAAAAATCCAGGATCAATTCACGATTTTCAAGGAGCCAAGTCAAAATTCCAGGAGTTTTAATAATTTTAAATGCATTTTTTTAAATTAACTTTGATGTTATATATTTCAATTAAATTTTACTTACCAATTGTATGTTGTAAAATTGTTAATGTAAACAAACAAAATGCATTATTTGTATAAAGGTCCTGAATGTTTGATTGAATCAACTGCAAGAGTGGTTCAGCTATTATTGACTTCAATTCTCTACGACGAACCTCAGGATCTTTTTTACTAAAAGAAAGCATGTTATAATAAGAGATGATTTTTATTTCTTAAAAAAAATTTTTTAATATACTATTTATATATTATTATACACTAAAATATTATTTCAAGTTTCAACTGTGAGTTGTTATGCAGTTTGAACATTCATGGCATATAACTCTAAAGAAAAAAATTCATAGAAAAAAAATCACATAAAAATAATAACATTGCACAACAAATTGCCTAACAATAAACTCCTTTAAGGCATTTAAACAATTATCCAGCAAGAAGAATTTTCAGCAACAGTGGACTATATTCTGTCAAAAGAGAAGAAACCCAAAAAAATTCCTAGAACATAACCTGATACATGGAAAATTCAGACAATCCTTAAAACATTTTTCTTAAATAATGTGCATGGAGAAAACAAAACAATTGCCTTCAATTTGGAACTCTAACTTGAAAAAAAAACAACCCTATTATTAGTCCACGAAGACTACACAAATCTTTGTTTTTGAATTCAACAGAATTTATAATTTATTATTTTTCTTACAAAGAACTATTTACAAACATTCTGCTATATTCATGAGTGAACCCTAGTAAAGTGGAGACCCATTTGGCACTATGAGACATTGAGAGGGTGACCACATCTTCCTTCACTGAGTTGCTGGAGCTCTGTAGCTTGAGATGCGTCCACATTAATTAGTGACATCAAAGTCTTCATGCTAGTTCAGGTGTCACCCAACTGTGGTTTGAAATTATGAGGCACTTGGTGATAGGTGATATGTACCAAATCTGTTAACCTTCAGACACTCCAGGGCTCATCTGCACAACTATGAATGTATTTATGATTTGTAAAAGAAGAAATCTCAAAATACTTCAATAAAAGTGTATGCTAAATGCACAGAACTGAACTAGACAAGAATGGGAACTAGACAAGAAATTTTTAATAGAGACTTTGACTTTTTGGAACTAAAAAAAGCTACTGATTTCTTAAAAATGAAAAAAGTCCAGGCCTGAATACTATAGATTATGACACATACACCTAGAGTTTATTAAACATCTAGGATACAGTATTTAAAGGAATCTTTTATCCATTTTTAATCGAAGTTTGAACACTTATGTACACACTATGTGTTAAAAAGTCATCATAATCTTTATATTGAAAAAGAATAAAACTGCAGATAATATATTAAAAGCTACCATCTTATTGGATTGATAAGTGATTTTCAAAGATTATGGAAAAGACTATAGTTTTCAGACTAACTTGATTTCGGAAGAGTACTGGTCTCTTGTCTTCTAAGCATTCATACATTTCAGAGTCTAACAAGTCTCTTATATTAGTCAAGCTATTAAGAATTCGTTAGGCAAACGCTTATTTGTCTTGGCAACTTTTATTGATTTTTATTCAGTTTAAGATAAATTAAGGCAACTATGTACTATTCAGAAATTACAGAATTTTGGAAATAACAGTAAGACGTTTTTATGGAATTGTTTTGGTTATGTTTTTAAGAATTTTCTATCATAGCATTTTTCTGTTGTTAGATATGGCTGTGGCATTTCTAGTTTTAAACAGATCAAGACTGGTTTTCCACAAAAAATGGTTATTTTCCAAATTATTTTTAATGTTTTTATTAATGATTAGCTAAATATTTTGACACAGTGGGTAGATTCTGTTCATTTTGCTGTTGATTTGGTTATCTGGAGCAGTGCTTCAAAAGAGAAACAGGATGTTTAAATAGGATCTTTAACAGTGCATTGAAAGAGCTGGAATGCTAGTGCTTAAAAAATGGTATGATGGTAAATCAGAATAAGAACACTTACCAGTTTTTTTACACTCAATATATAGCCTTTTACCCCAAATTTGATATTTAAGGGTGTGGATATTCAGCATAATGATTCTACTCAATATTTGAATTGCATTTTTGATCTTCATTTAAATTGGAGAAATCGTGTAAAACAATTGAAAAATAATGTTGTGAAAAGATGCAGTGTCTTAAAAGGAATGGCAGGTTCAAGGTGGAGATGTGACAGAAAGACAATAAAAACTTATCATTAAAAACTTAAAACTATCTGTCCAACCAGTTATTGATTACTGTGGTGAAATCCTCATTATGGCTCCAGAGAATGTGACTCCGAACCTAAAATTTTTCGAGAACCAAATGATGTGAATAATTACTAGAGCAGTAAGAACAACTCTGGTTCTTGTAATGTAGCTCTTATCTGATTTGGAACTTATTCATGATTCCATTGAGAGATAAAGAGATCCTACTAAATCAGAAGTTAATGTTTGCCTGGCAACTTTTTTGAGAAAACTATTATAATATTTCTAGAAATCATAAAACTCATTGGCTTTATCCAAGCTGCTCAGAGAATCTAATTCTTTGAATTTGAGTATAAATTATCTACTTTTACTACCTCCCTCTTGACCATTGGACTTTTTGAATTCATATATAATTCTTGATTTCATACTTGATTAAGGAATTATTAAGAACAAAATGAGTGATTCACAATTAAGGTCTTTTGCAATTGACACAATTAACGATTTGCCATCATGAAGATGAATGGTTGCATGTCTTTACTGATGCTCTATGTTGAAGAGGACATATGATGCTCAAGCAGGTATCCATAGTGAGCTTTGTAGTTTTAACTTACTAATGGATCTCACCCTATTGCTTTTGGTGGTCAAATTAAAGCTATTATTTAACAACTGTCGATTCACGGCCACTCTTCTGTACGAGCTGCAATATTATCAGATTTGAAATGTGCGCTTCAGCCCTTTTGAATAATCAAAATAGGTCCCAAAGAATTTTAGAATGTAGACCCTTGTTTAAGGTACTAGTATATAGAATTTCATTCCAATGAATTCCTACCTATTTTGGAATTATGGGCAATGAAAAAGATGATGCACTGACTAAGAAAGAAGCTTTGATAAAACAATGTAAAAATTGTCAACTTTCTTTTCACATGATTAAATTGCTTATTAACTTGACTGTTAGAAAACTCTTAAACAGAGTATGCTTCAAGGTGCAAGTGTTAAGACATGGAAGATTTTGGGGGAGGAGAGGACTGTTCCCAGTTTTCCAAGACTGGGTGACTCTGTTTAGAGGACTGACTGGACTTAATTGCTTGCAAGATCATCACTACAAAATTAGAGAGGTGGATTAATCGGGCTTTGTTTAGTGTGACTCTTATCAACTAATGATTTTTTAATATTTATAGAAATGTACCATACTTTCTAAATTTGTAAACATTGTCAAGAAATATTAAAGGGCTAGTGAACTAAATACTTAAGTGTTAATGTTTGCTATTTGTAGAATAAAAATAAAGTGAAATGTGTTGTTCAATAACAATAATTTATGTATATTCTATTTACACATGTCAACTTATAAAATGTCATTAAAAATTAGCATAATATAATGAAATAATGAAGAATCTACATAAAAAATGTAAATTAGGAAAAATTACTTGCAACAAGAATAGTTATATCATAAAGACTGAAATCCAATTTCTGAAAAAATAAATAAATAAGTAAACTATATTCACCTGATTTTATTATCATCACCAATTTTTAAAATGTTTATAACATCTGGATGGAAGAAATGTGGATCTCTGGGATTTAAAAGATAAATCAACACTTTCTTTCCATGAACATTTTGTGAAAGTTCTAGCAAATTTTGCACAAGATCCTAAAAAAGGAAGTTTATATATATTGAAATATTTTAATACAAATATAAAGAGAAAAATATACATAATAAATATTTTCATAATAAAAAATTATTAGCTATAAAGATTTAATAAGTGATAGAAAAATAAAAATCAGAAGTTGCATAACATCAAATGATGATCGCACATTGCTTCAGCTACTAGTCTATTTCATAAGTTACTTTAAATCTAGGGTATAGTAAGATAAAAAAATAGTCAAAACGGTGAGTTTTTTTTTAACCACTCATACATAAATTTAAATGAAAATATTTTAATTTTTACATAATCAAAATTTAATACTTATTGTTTTCGGAAATGAAAAATTGTATTTTTGCAATAAAAAGAATACTTTTAGAATACTTCTATGAAAAACATCTTTTTCATAAATAAAAATCTTTTTTCATACTTGATAAAGAAAAATTACATTATTGCACAGTATTTTTATATTTAAAAATTATTGCTTGAATTGTATTGCAAAATGAACTAAAAAAATTGGCTTGATTAGAAATAAATGGATTTAAAATAAAAATAATAAAATACATTTGAAAAATTTAAAGGATATTTACACAATAGAAAAATTAATTAAATAAATGAAAGAATAATGGAAAATTTTACAAAAAAATTCTGCACTAACCTTAATAATGAATTTTTCCACAAGTTTAGTGTCATCAATAGTATCAAATATAGCTAGCAAAACCATGTGACCATGTTCTTCAACAGCTATTTTTGTAACAAATCTTTTCATACTTTTTACAATTGCTTTCCGATCCTGGAAATATCACAATATAAAAAAGAAGCAAATGCAACAGACCTCACAAGAGCATAAAATAATACAAATAATTAAGTAAAAAAGGAGCAGTAAAATATTTTCCAAAAATTTCAAACACAAATTAAATAATATAAATTTTAAAATTATTCTAGTAGAATCACGTAAGCTATAAGTCTAATTCAGGATATACTACAACCAGTCAGTCAGTCAGTGTGTGTGTGTATGTGCGTGAGTGTGTGTGTGTGAATGTAAGTGAGTGAGAGAATTCAATACATTGTTTTATTGTTTTATAAATTTACATTATATAAAAACAATTTGCATTTGAGTCACTACCTGTAATAAAGAAAAGATGAATGACTAAAATCACTTTATTTGTATTCTACTTTTTAAAGCTGAAGCCATCTAATTACAATATAGTTTTTAATACAATTAGGAAAAGTCCTTCTGAAATTTATATTTCATAAGAAAAAAAATACTATAGAATTTGCAAACATTTCAGCTTAAAGCTGATAACTGATTTCAATGTATGAAAAAAGAGGGATTATAATAAATTCAGCAGTGTAGTAAAGGAGTTTTAGTATCATGTCATTCCACCAAAAAGTATTTATTAAATCACTTCAGTTAAATAACATAAACATACAGTGAAGAAGAAGAATTAAGAAAACACTTTGAAATTATTTCTTTTCACTTTAGTGTTTATAATTTTATGTTTAGTAAAAATTATAAATGGGCCATGGATAAACCGAAGAAAATTTGTCTATATCTTTGATTACAGATTTCTTAAGTTTGTTTGGTTTGTTTGTCAGCTCAACGGTCATTTTTTGCACACGAGGGCTAATTAGACCGGGATTTACAGTTTAAAGTGGATTTCGAACCACTACAAACATCCATGCCCAAGGTGGGATTCGAACCCACGAACTGTTGAACCGAAGGCAAGAGCGCTAACCATTCGGCTGCCAGCTCGGCTACAGATTTCTTAAAGAATTATTATCTGTTATTTATCATAAATATATTTTTATAAAGCAGATAATTTACATATGTTGTACACCTTCTATTCTATTTGCTGGTGTAAGTCTTTTAAAATACCTATGGTTGATTTACATAGTAAAAATTTTCTGAACCAATTAAACATAAACAAATATAGTTTGGATCACATAAAAAAATTAACACATTTTAGAAAGTATAATAATCCATACCATTAATAAAAATGTTAAATTTTTAAATTAAAATTGATACAATCCTTATAAGTTACTTATTCATAGTAATTTTATTTAATTTTAAAACAGTAATGGCAAAATAAAATCTTTGAGCAAATTAGTATATATATAGTAAATAGAATTATTAACATTCTCTAATTATTAACATATAAGATCATCCTTTTAGTCATTGTTTAATAACAACTAACATAAACTGGTTGATGAGTTTTCTCATTGTTACTCTTACAATCATTGTTTCTAAAAATTAATCTACTTCTGAAATGTCCAGAAACATTTCACAAACTCCAATTAATCAAAATAGTATTTAACTAATAATGTCACCAAAAATTATCTGAAACTTGATTTTAGTTTGTAATGAATTAAAATTATTGGAACAAAATAATAAGAAATACATTTAACCCTCACTAATATAGTTATCCGAAACATGAGGCGAATATTTTGGAAATCTATAAATTAAGCTATATTTAACTCAAAATGGATTTAATTAATCATACTATAAAGAACATACCTTCATAGAACCATACCAAACACAGTGCATTCCTACTCTAGACCCATCTTTAGTATGAAGTATTTCAGGAACAATTTCTTTCAAAGATTCAATTATTTCTGATCTTGAAACCTCATCACAGTGCTTCATAAATTGCCATAATACATGATGGACAATACTATGTCTCACAACAGACCTGAAAACAATATGATAAATATTTTGACAAAGCAATACTGTTTTAATTGTTGGCATATGTATATGGTGAAAAGACACAGAGATATTTTGAACAAAATTAATTTAAAATAGAAATGAAATTGAATTAGTCATGTGTATAAAAAATAGCAATAGACTTTCAAATAAATCTTAAAGTACAAATGAAGAAAATTGTTAGATTTTTATTAATTTCTTACATTTTTTGGTTTAAATGAAATTTGAAATATTTAATAAGTTATAAGAATTGAGATACAGAAGTTCTTTTTTAAGCTAATATATATACACTTATTATTTAATTATATATATATATATATAATTTTATGACCATTATTATAAATGTATTTCAATTCATAAACATTTCTTTCCAATTTTATTCCCAATTTCTTACATTTCTTTTCGATATTATATTAAATGCATATACTTTTAAATGATACATATTTTGCACATACAGGACTCAATTTTAGTGGAAAAATATGAATACTTGAGGGTGGTATTCCATGTATTATTTAATGCATTATTTGATTTGGGTAAAAAAGTAGAATAATCAGTAATATTTAGTATGTTTCACAATCAATGAAAACATAAATTAATTAAAAACTATAATTATCAATAATAAATGCAAACTATAAGTTATAATTAACTATAAATTATAAAATAGACAGTTACATAGACAACATATAAAAATACTCGGAAAACACACAAAAATAGTGGATAATGAAATTCATAACCATTTTTCCTTAAATAATTTATAAAGCTTTGAAATTAATTAATATGAGTGTATGTGCAACATATTTTTCATTTCAATTACATTATAAAAATTAACACATCATAAAACATAATTATTGTAAATATTTGAAATTTGAAGGACATTAATAAATAAATTAAATAATTTCAGCTTAATTATTAATAAATTGATAATTTGCAGTACATATTTATATGAAATTAACAATACTGTTTTCTATACCTTTAAATATATTAATTCAAACATTTATCAGTATTGAATTCAACAATTAAATTTTTTATCACTATTTAAAAATATCTCCACATGATTTTCATTTATGTGATTCATTTAACAAAAGTAAATTTCATTAAAAAGGAGAAAAAACCTTCAGCAATATAGAGATTATATATGTATATATAGTCACAAAAATAAATAGTCACAAAAATAGGATCTAAGTAAGTTCTTATCTAAAGTAATTGATACAAATACATATAGCAATATATGTATTTGTATCAATTACTTTAGATAAGAACTTACTTAGATCCTATTATCTTACATTAAAAACCACTGTATCATCATAATTGTATCATAAAGAAGCTGTTACTTTTCTTATTAAATAAATGTATACAAATTCTTTTCAAGATTTTTATTGCTTTTTGTATTTAAATAGAATTAAAAGAAGGAAACTAAATTGTTTTATTTTTAAGATAAATTCAAATATAAAATAACCTGCATTGATTAAAGTAATCATTATAATTACATAAACAAAAAATATACTATAGGATATTAAATAATTTGCATTCAATATTTACAAATTTTGGAAATTTTTAATTACTGCCAATTAATTCTTGCAAATAGAAAGAAAAAGCAAGAAAATGTTTATAAAAACATGCATTTTCTGAAGTAATATAAAAAAATAACTGCATAAAATTATACAGCTTTAGTAGAAATAAACATCTATAATATAAGAACTTAGAAAAAAATTCTAACAACATAAATCAACACTCAAACTGGTGCAAATCATTAATATTTAAAATATATAGTTTTATGGATATGTTTGTTTAGACCATATATAGAATATAATCTTACTTATCAAGTACTTTCATTAACTCTTGTTTCATATTTTCAATAATATTGGCCTTTTTTTCTGGATTTGCTTCAAGTAATTGATCCAAAGAGTGAACATCTGTTACCTAAAATATGGCCTTTATTAAATAAATTTAAAAATGAAAATGTAAGAAACAATTTGAGAAAAAAAAATTTAAATACCTTGAAATACTTATAATTAGCTCCAAAAAATTCCTGTATCAATTCGAATCTCTGTGTAGCATTTGCACATTCATTAAAAGCAAATTCCAAGACTTCTGATGCTTGCTATTTAAAAAATAGAAATTCAATAGAAATCAAATACTAAAAATAAAAAATAGTATTGAATATGCAATCAGATACCAATAAAAAATTTAAAATACAAGCTTTAACTATACTTTCATAAAAAAATAAAACGTTTTAAATTCATTTTTAAATTATTGTTTATTTTATACTGTCTTACAAAATAGTATACCATATATAATATACAAGAAGTTCGCTTAATATACATAGTAATATGTATATGAAATAATAAAGCACATTCACTATCATGAGTTAATGTGATATAATTTTTCCTCACAAGTAAAAGATTCTTTAAGAAATTTTTTTTAAAAAAGCAAAAAATAAACATACATAAAAAAATTTAATGCAAATAACAGCAATTTTATTGATTTGTGATATTCAACAATCATAGTGAAGAAAAAGTTAATAGGAAATCTATAGATTTTTTCTAAATATATATTATGTGTATTAAATGATTTCAAATGAAGCAATTTTATTGGTTCTGAAAGATTATACAATTCTTAACTACAAATTTTGATGAAGAAAATTCGAATGTTTCACATGTTTCTCATTTTCAACTTAAAAAAGTAAAAGAATTTGAATGAAAAGGAAACTACTAACAATTATTAACAAATATTTCATGAGCATTTATATTACTGCACATTAAAAAATCATGAATAATGAAAATGCAATTAAGAAAGAAAGAAAAACTTCAAAAATATCAGCAAAGTAACTAGATCTGGATGAAGCTTTATTAATTTTGAAAATAATATTGAACATAAGATGACAAAAACAAAGATTTGATTGCATGGTAATAATGATAATAATTTTATTTAAAAATAAAAAAAATGAACATGGTTTGGGAAGGTATACATTGCCTAATTATTCAATATAAAATAATATATTTTATTTTAATCTTCCAACGAGACAGTTCATGAATAAGAATTTTAGTTTATAATATTATTATCTTATAACATAATAAAACCACCAAAATAATGCAAAAGATTGTCAGAGTTTGTTTTCTGAGTTGCTTTATGGCAAACTCCAAATATCAATTTTACTTTGATATACATTTTTACAGACTGGTATTATTAAAATATTAAAACTTGTAATTTTCCTCCCATATAAATTTATACCTTTAGAACATGAAATTTTCTTTATCAAGGCATATAGTTAAAGATTACATTATCTTCCAATATCAACACAGCTGTAGCATTTGAAATTAGATAGTCAAAATCCTCAAGCAGCGTATTCAAGAAATTTATATTGGTTTTACTTGAAATATCATAAAAACTTAATTATCACCTAACTATAATCAGTGAAGAGATTTTTCCTAAAATACAAAAAATAAATTAAAATAAGATATTTCAGAAATTTTATTGATAATATACTTACAGCATGTTTCATTAAAAAGATAACTTTTCCATAGAATGATTTCATTATTCCTTCTCTATGTTGCTTGTTCCTAAATAAATGAGTCAGTAAATTGAAATATAAAGATTATATCAAAAGATCCTTAAAAAGCAAAATAACTTTAACTTATAATATGACTTACCCATATTTCAACATTTTGATGACAAAGAATTTTCCATATTTGGACTTAGCCAGATTAAAAAATTCATCTAAAAATAAGTAATATAATTACATACAGTTAATGTAATTACATAAAAATTAAAATAATAATATTAACAAAATTTTCTATAATACTAGTAGAGAATAAATGGCCAAGAGATAAAGAGATGCAAATGATTGTTTTAATAATAAAACAACAATTTTAAATAAACATTTATTAATCATATTTAAAGCTGCAGCTATTTTCTTAAGAGATGGTTTTATAGCAATTAAATCAGTAAAAGAAAATATCAACAACTTTCCAGAATTAAAAACTAAATTTATATGATTATAACATTAATGTTATCTTCAAAATCACTTAATTAAAATTGCTTTAGTCTAAAAATCCCTTAAAAGATAAAGAATTTTAATCCTTTAATGCAAATCCAAAATCATTTTAAATCCTGTTAAAGTAAAAATCTTCATTATGAACAACAAACACACAGTTTACAAAAAATAATACTATTTTTTAGTTCAGTGTATTCATTAATATATTAATAGGTAACAATATTGAGAATTAATATAATATGATTTACTTAATAATAAAATATGCCTACATGATCATTTTAGATTTTTTATAAAAAAATTAGAAAAAGCCAATATAGGGAAAACAAAAATCAAACATAAATTCAATGTCAGATATTTAAACAATGGTTGAGAAAATTTGGCTAAGTGTAAATTATATTACCTTTAAGTTCATCATATAAGAGAGCACGGTGATTTTCTGCTCCCAATGCAAGAACGCATTCCAAAACTCGTACAGTATCATGAGCAAATGAAAACTAAAAATAGTTTAAAATATAAACATTTATAAAAGTAACAATTTTTCATTTTAACTCCATAAATAATGGAAGAAAATGTTAAATGCAATATTATTAAATAAAAAAAGTTATACAATTAGCTTAACTTAATATATATTTGCAGATAATAATTATGATTTTATTAGTCTGATTTAAAGAGCATTATGGTATTAAAATTTTTCTTTATGATACTGATAAAATTCAGTTTTATTTTTTGCTTATTTAAATTTGAAAAAAAATAAATAAATAAAAAAAAACAGTACAATAATTTTTTTTAAAACAAATAATGAAATGGGAAAATGTCAATCAACAATTTTTTATAAACAATTTATTACAAGTTTACAAATTATTTATTTTTGAATAATATTACTATACGGTTATATTATCATTTATAGAAGTGGAAAAGATTAAAATATAATTGTCATTTAATATAATAGTTTAGTTACAAAATAGAATATCCAAATCCATTTAAGAAAAGTACTAAAAAAAGATGCAATTCAACTAATTAGATCCAATGCAAAAAACCTGTGCAGATTTCTTTATTCAAACCATTTTAAGAATGAATAATAAGGTTTTGAAAATATTAACCATAGTAAATTGATCTAAATTACTAGCTAGCAATGAAAATATATACATGCCATACATTACTCATACATATTTATTTATTGTGATAAGAGAATTTTATATAAACTAAGAAGCACATATATTCTTATAACATAATTTGGTTAATTTTTATAAATATCTATGTGTAGAATGAAATAAATATTTGTTCAGAAAACTAGCTATAGAAACTATTACAGTAGTATATTAAAGACATGGAAAATGTATTTAATATATGCATGTATGTGTACATATACATACATATTTTCATTAATAAAAATTTATATTTTCACACAAGATATGTATCAGGATTTATTTAATAAGCTTTACTTTTGAAATTGCATAATTTATGACACTTAAAAATTCATAGATGAAATAAAAATTGTCATAAATGTTTCCTTTATATCTAATAGATTTTTCATTTAACTATTTACATTAATTTACTTAACACAAGAATTAATTTATATTCAGATTAAAAATTTTAAAATTAATAATTAAAAATAACTTTCTTCTAAAAATTGTCACATTATGAAGTTAACAAGTAACACAATAAATAAATTATGATTTTAACTTTTGTAGTATAAAAATTTAAGAAAATGCAAAAATGAAACTTTTCGTTATACATATGCTGAAATAAGTTAAATTTAAACTTCAAATCATGAGCAGTGTGCTGATACCAAATTAAGACTTAAAGAAGGATCTGATAAGAATAAAATTATTATTTTTTTTTTGTATTATTTTTTTCACAAAGAATTCTATCAATTAAGACTTATAATTTAAGTAGATTTTGAAACACTAAACACCAAGATCTGAGATGGACATGAAACTCATTTTGTTTCAATGAAAGATCAAAACATTAGCCATTCAGCTTTTGTATAGGTGTAACACTATTTGGTTTGATTGGTCAACTAAAGTAATTTTTTTTCACACAGGAGCAAATTTAGTAAAGACTTAAATTTTGAAGAGAATTCCTAATCACAAATATCCATGCTAAAAGAGAATTAAGTCCATTACTTTAAGTATTTAAAGTAATTTTCCAATAATTCAATATACATTATTTCATTATAGCACTCAGATTAATGAAACACTTGAAACAACTCACAAATTAAAATTTTGCTAATAAAAAGAATAATATGATTCTAATATATTTAATTTCTTTTACTCTAAGTGACTATCTACATTAATTCAATACAAATTTCTCAACCATATTTTTTCCTTTAGTTTAATATAAATTTGCTCCTATATTTTTTATTTTTTCACTAATTTGTTTTAAAATTATATTTTTTAGTTGCATTCATTTTAATTATAAAAATAAGGCACAATTAATAGGTTTTTACTAAATTGCAGTTTATGACAACTAAACATAAGAAATTCTTTAAAAAATTAGAAATTCATTTTTACAATAATTAAAATGTCATATAGAATTTTTTTTTAAATTATCTTTTTGCTTTTTTATAAATTATAGACAACATTAAGTATTATTCTAAATAAATAATCCATCATTTTCCCTCAAATCATGTTTTAAATAATATATAAATTTTTCGAAAAAAATATTTATTATTGAAATCACTATCTGAATTTAAAAAATGTTACAATGATTAAAATGAATTTATTATGAGTAATATTTTCTAATATTAGAAAATTAAAAAAAAAAATTTAGCCACATTTTAGAGAATTTTTTTAAGAAAACTTTCACAAGTAGAATATTTTGTGCCCATCAACTGTTTTGTAATCTATTTGAAATTTAGAAAAAATTAATTGTGCTATCAAAAATGTCATAAAATCTACAAAGTACATACATTGATAGAAATTCATGTATAGAAATCGTTATTTTGAAAATATAAATTAATTATATAGCAATATTTTAAACATTCATATGGTTTGAGACTAAACAATTCATTCTGAGGTTATTTGATTATATGTTTTGTGCATAATTATAAAACAAACTATGTCTTACTATTTAATTAAATAAATTAATTTTAGCAAGAGTAAATATGTCTCTCAGTATTTCAAAGTTATATATTTCTAAATTTTATGATTGGAATTATTTATATAATGGTTAATTTAACGGATCTTTAAAAACTATTTTTTAAAATGTTTCAAATTTTATTTTTAACATTTGCTTAAATAAAATCAAAATGCCTCTTTTACCTCTTTTACACGTCCTTTTATGAGATCACATACTTGCTTCAATAATTGGGTTTTTCTTTCTGCTTTGCAATCTTCTCTAAAATCACAAAACAATTTCTATACATTTGATTTAAAAAAGTATATATTAAAATATAAATAAATTGTTAAACATATATTTCTTAGATAGTAAAATATTTTTTCTAATCTAAATATCTATTGTTAAAAGAATTTTTTTACTTTTTGTTACATATACAAAGTAGTGCAAATTTGAATAGAATAGATTAAACACCTCAAAAAAGCAAAAAACTTAATTTGGTTCAGTTTGTCATTCAACACTCATTTTTTGAACATGTGAAGACTTACTAGACTGAAACCTACATTTTAAAATGTATTACAAACCACTACAAACATCCAAAGCTGAGGTAGAATTTAAACTCATGAACAGTTGAACTGAAGGCCAACTCACAGTGGAACTTAATTAAAAAAATATATACATTGGTTTACGTAAAAGCTAATATATTTTACACTATAATATAATATATTTAAAGCTAATATATTTACACTATTTCAGCATGCAAGAATTTCTATGAGACAAATTATTTTTGAATTTAATATAATTCATTTCCTTAACATATTTTATTTTCATTATATTTTTTAGAAATCAACAATTTGAACAAATTGTACATATTATTGATTTCTTACTCAGTTTAAATAGTTAGCATATGAAATTTTTTTTAATTTTTTTCAAATTACTAAATTAAGTACTTACCAAAAATGTAACTAAATTATTAAATGAATTTTTTAAATTTGACTACCAGTAAAACTAAATGAGTTTTAACAAATAAAATTCAAATCAAATGTATATATAATACTCCATTAAAAAGATGCTCAATTTACAACAAAAATTTACAATTTTATGGATAAATATTTATTTTTTGTTTGAAATTATTCAGGATATAATCAATATGAAAAAATGACCATCAGTATTTAGCTGAAGCAACTATTTGTTAAATGTATCAAATATTTATTAATGAAATTTTATATAAAAAAATGAAGTTTTATAATAAGATTTTAGTTCAACTCAAAATAAGCATGTAAAATTTTTTGCAGCTGCATATTCTAATTTCAAATAATTTTGTTAGATAACATGTAATTGTTTTAAATGCAGGTATTCTTTGTGTAATTGTCTTTTCAACGTGTATAAGTACAGTAGAACTCCAATTATCTGAATCCTTTCAAAATAAAAAATATGATTAAAGAAGAGAAAGAAAATGAGAAAAAGTTCAAGAAAAGGAAAGATATGAGATGGGGGGAGGGAAATGAGGACGTGAGAGAAAGGGATGTCACTTGAGGAATTAAAAACATATTTTTGAAAACTCCTGGATGTTCAGAAGTTAGTGCTGAAGATATAGAAAAATATATTACAAGCGACACTATATATTTTAATTTGCAAATGATGGTTAACTTATTTAAAGTGTTCTTTAAGAAGATAACCTTAATGTCCAAGATGAAGCAGACATGAAATTATCACCTCAACCTCTCTGGCAAATTGTCAAGTGTCATCTCGCTATCAAGTGGATGAGCAATTTAGCTGTCCCAAAATGGATGAAGGCTGTGAAACAACTTACTCTCACCAAGATGTTCAGCAATCAATGACTTTCATTTACAGTACTATACATAGATACTGTAAAAATGAACAGCACTTGTAAGTACCTTAACATGTTTAAGTGTTGCATTTTCATTCAATTGATTGCAAGTTTTTTTTTTGTGAGAAAAAATATGCAGTATTAACATACCATACAATAACAAATTAAATAGAACCTTTTTTCGAAAAAATCCAATCATCCAAATTTTTGATATCTGAATGCGGTCCTGTCTCAATTGATTCAGATAATTAGAGCTCTAATGTATTATATAAAGTTACTTAATTTAATTAATAATATTAAATAATTAATTTAAAATTAATTTATATAAAAGTGTATTATATAAAATTAAAAAAAATTCAGAAGATCTACTCAATTATTTACTTACCGCCTTAATTCTTCCCAAAGTTGTTTCAATGTTTTACCAATATCAAATACTTCACCTTTGCCTTTTTTCTTCAAATTGTATTCTTTCCATTCTTTCTTAGACTTAAACTCAGATTTAATAGGTTCTTTTGGTGATTTGGGTGACTTAGATTTTTTGTCTAAATGAAGCATTTTCCATTCTTTTCTGGTCATATTATCTGGCTTCACCTTTTTGATTGGTGTCTGTTGTGAACTTTTATTCAATACATTTGACTCTTGAGAATGTTCAGTTTCATTCTGATTTTTCTTTTTGGTATCCTTTTCTTTCACTGATCGAAATTTCTTATTAGGTGTATCATTTTGATTTTGATTTTTTCTTTTGAAGTTCTTTTTTGCATTTGGTTCAGTACCTTCATTTTCCGGTTTAGGAGGTTTCTTGTCAAACATTTTCTTTTTCTTTATTGGAAGTGAATTTTGTAGCCCTTCTTGATTTTGTGATGAGTCTTCTGTTCCTTGTTTCTCCATTTTATGTAACTTCTGATATAGTCAGAAAAAATGGAAACAATGTAATAGAATGAATAAGATAAAATCAATCATAATATAATTTTTATCACAAATTTCATTAAATAAATGACCTGTAGCTTTTTTCAATTTAGATAAAAATACAATTTTTAACGAAGTAAATTTTGCAAAAATAAATAAAATAATATTTTTGTCAAAAAAATGTAATTTACATAATGAAATACAAATAAAATCTTATAGTCATCAATTTAATATATTTTATTTATTTAAGATAATCACTGAAAAGATTTCCTGAACAAAAATTTGATAAAATACAAAACAATTAGATAGAAATCAATAATATTAAAATATAAATTACCAATCAGTAATCATTAAGATGATGCAGCATGCTGATTTTCAAATATACACAACTAATATCAAATAAAACAAAAAGTGAAATAGAAATTGTTTTTATTTAATTAGTCAATATTCTTTACACTACCAAATTAAACATTGTATAAAATAATGATTAATTTTAGAATTTTAAGCTCTTCATCAGGATCCTATCTATTAATTTACTGAGTATTTCAAGATGTGTATAACAACCTCTTTTCAAATAAATATATTTATTCAAAACAAAATAAATACAATTATTAAATAAAGTTTTCCAGGATGACTTTTTTTCCTATTGGAATTAGAATTTTATATTTGCTTTTATTATTTAATAAAATCAATTTAAAAATTTTTCATTTGTTTACTTTCACTCTCTTAAAACTATACAATTTCACACTCCAGAATTATCTATTTCTTTAATCCTTCAATAAATTTTCATATTCCTTGGTTATTTATACAAATAAAAATGCTATTAGAAAATGCTAAAATTTCATCGCTAAAATTGCGCTTTTAATTCATTATTAATATTAAGTAATAACTGTAGCTGTATTGAAGCACCAGAGTGACGAGTGTTTGATTTTGCAATTAATGTTAATTTACCAGTTCTTTCAGCTTCCTCAGCACACTTTATCATAGATTTTGAAAAATTCATTTTTGTTAACCTCCAAATGCTTTTTTTTAAATTTTCAAGTCATTTTTAAAAATTGCTCGTTATCAAGTGATTTTTTGTTTTAATTCATTAAAATATCATTTATAATTTTTCCTGGCAGCAAAATTAAGTAAGTCTTTGCTAATCACTGTATTACTGATACCCCCTACATTTCGGATGTGATTATCAATGATACGCTTAGCCACAATTGATTGATTATTTAAATTTCCTATCATCAAACTTTTGTTCCCAGAAAATCTACATTAACAGATGCTTGACCATGAGAGAGTAGTAAAAGCAAATTAACTATTTTCCATTAGTAACAATAACTTTGTCAGAAAAATAAGATGCAATTCCAAAAACTGTTCAATAAGCATACTTTTTTCACCACAACTGAATTGTTTTGTCTAAACCTATAGATTATTACTGCAGTAGAATGGATTCTGGTAATGTTATGATATAACCTGATGTGTACAAGCACAATATTTGTTTGGAGTTATAGTAACCCTTAAAGATTTTGTCACGTGAGTCATTTTTTAAAATTTATGCTGGAAATGTTTGTGTTTGAAATTGTGGTATAGAAGAAAAGTTCTATTTTGGAAGTGAATATAAAATTCAAACATTCTAATTTTTATATTTGTGTAAAGCTAGAGTTAGGAATGAAAATAAATTGAATTTGCATTTCTTTAAATTTCAGAGTGTAAGTATTTTCCAACCAGTGCCAACAATTCTTCTAAGAGTGATAATTAGGTGAGTATTTTCATTTTTTATGTGTTATTCAATTAAAATTGCTGCTGCTAGAATTTATAGTGCAAGGATTTTTAAGTTTATGATAAAGTTTCATGTTTTTATCCTTTACAATTTTCTTTCAAGTAGTTTCATATTTACAATTTAATTTATACAATAATCATAAAAGGAAATTTTCTTCAAATCTATTTTATTTTTATATAAAATGTACACGAATATGCAATAGAATATATTGCAAATGAAAAAAAAAAACAATATTGGCATATAAATTGCGAATGAACTTTTATATGACAATGCTTAGAGCGTCATTAATCATGATTGTTTTTAGTTAAGCAGATACACCAGACACCGAGAATCTACAAAACAGATATCAGTAAGTAGATTACTGATATTCAATAGAATATATAGCAAATTGATATTCGATAGAATATATTACAAAAACAGACACTTCCACAGGCATTCTAATGGACAAGTTGCTGCAGGCTGAAGGTGATCAGGAGGATCAGAATGCTTTACTAGATATAATCTACAATCTTTGACTGCAATACCTATTAAACTCAACAAAGAATTCAATTGCAAGAATCAGGATGACCATGTACTTATTATGATGAGGCAATTTTACAAAAAGGCTTCTTCTCACTTACAAAATAGCAATTGCAGTTATTTTGCGAGTCCAAAATAAATTAATATGCAGAAGATGATATTCAGCACTTTGACTTGTAAAAATCCAAAGCCTGAATTATTTATCGTGAATCAATGAGACAAGTTAAAACATGAATGCCTTCACCATCTAAAATCAGTAGGTCAAGTGACAAGTCTTCTCCAAATCATTAGTAAAAATATATAGAGCAATGTCATATAAATCAAATAATAAATGTATCTCAGAATGTTCACTGCTGTAATTGAAACTACTGGAGATTCCTTATTGATGGTGAATAAACATTTATGTTAATTTATTATAATATTTATTATTTTTGGTATCTAATTACTTATTGGTGAATAATGTAAAATGGATATCAAACTACTGTACAAACAGCCATGCTCAATGATGATGAATAAACATTCTTATTTTTCCTGATATTTAATTACTTATTAGTAAATGATGTACAAGTAGATTTCAAATCACTATATAAAAAACCTACTCAAAAAAGAAGTTAAAAATACAAATTATAGAACAAAAGTTCAAAATGTTAACTATTTTGGTGCCAATTGGCAATTTGAAACTACTAAATTATTCTCTGTAAATAGAAAGTTTGTGCTAATTGTTATAGAATAATTTAGTTTGGTAATTATTTTAAAAATTATAAATGCCACTTCTAAAGCTTAATTTTACATAAAGTAATATTATATCGTCTGCATAAAATACAAATTATAGAACAAAAGTTCAAAATGTTAACTATTTTGGTGCCAATTGGCAATTTGAAACTATTAAATTATTCTCTGTAAATAGAGAGTTTGTGCTAATTGTTATAGAATAATTTAGGTTGGTAATTATTTTAAAAATTATAAATGCCACTTCTAAAGCTTAATTTTACATAAAGAATCAAGAAAGATTTCATAACTAAAGAATTACTTTAAATTTAATAATATAATCCTACTTGATTTTTTAAGGAAAATTAAGCTTTAAGGAAGAAAATGTTTTAGATATAAAATATAATTTACTTATAAAAACATCTATATGTTATATTTATAAAATCATTACTTATTGTAGGTTAGATCCTGGCAGAGCCCACACCCTTGGCACGAATGGTTTTGGTTGGCAATAATGGTAGCTCACATCAATCTTGATAACCCTACTTCAATACACTAAATATGATAAACCAAACTATTTCTGAAATTTCGTTCTGGCTTGATGTTTTTCTTCAGTTTATCGCCAAGGGTGTGGGCTCTCCTACTATTTTACCATTACTACGTATTAACATTTTCAACAACATATTTTGAAATTTTATTAGTAATCTATAAATTTTATAAAATTTGAGCATAGTTACATTAGCAAAATTTGTTGCTATCAAAAAATAACATTACTACTTAAACTAGCTAAAAATTAATTTGTTACTTATGTAATTTCCATTTCTTTTTTAAGAATATAATTATGCAGTTTCTATGCATATTTCTCTTATTCACCAGGTTCCTTTTATATTATTGTGATGTGAAAAGCAATATAGTAATGATACTAAATATATAGCAGTGGAGGTGAGCCTCAGACTGTACCTTAAGGTAAAGAGGTTTGGAATACTCAGCCATCATTAAGTGCCTCATAAATTTGAACCACAGTCAAATGATGAGGCTACACCTGAGATGGCATGCACTTCTTCAGATCCATACCACAGTAGTGGAAAGACTTTGGATGTCACGGATTAAGGTGGACATGTCCTCAACTCTCGAAGTTCCACCAACCCACTGAAGGAGAATGTGGTCACCCTTCTAATTACTACCCACAGTAAATGATAATTCTCACTTTGCTGATTTTAATGGGAAGCAGTGTGAAGCTACTGAACAAATGGAGTTTAAGTAATGATTACAGGAAAAAAAATTGATTTTAATTTCATAACCATAAAAGTTTGGAAATAAACTGGGGAAAAATAAAATTCTTAATTTTTGTAGCTGAGAGTATTAAAATGTGTACATTTATAGAACACCATTAACCATAGCCTGGTTTTGATTTGTCTGTAGCTTCATAGTCATTTTTATGTATATTATAATTCTCCTTGGATTTACAGATTAAAAAGGATTTTGAACCATTACAAATACCTTTCAATGAAACTCAAGATTTATATATTGAGGCCACAGAGATAACCATTCAGATGACTATTCAATTAATCATGGAAAAATTTTCAAGCTTTCTAGTTTGACTCTTATTATAGGAAGGATAACAAGTTATCTGGTTAAACATTTTAATCAAAATGAACAAATTTGTTTTTACATAATTTGAGGAATACAGTATTACTGGCAATATTTTCATGACTCAAAGAAAATTATAGTTGACTGTATTATCCAGACAGCTTAAAATATTGTATTCTTATCAATATAAACTTATATGATAAATCATTAACAGATTTTGTTACTCCTATACTATATTGTAACGAATACTCATGCACATTCTGCCAATTAAAGTAATATAATAAACAGAATAAATATAAATATAATTTATAATTTTGTGTACATAAACAATAATTTTTCAAAATATTTTATAGAGTGAAAATTGATTCACATTAATATAAAATCATTACTTGTTTTTTTTCAGATGTAACTGAATTTTTCCACAATTTCACACGTTTAGGTTTTGTTGTTGAATTCATTTTTACAGATATCTATAAATAAGAATAGAATCATTAATATTATTTACAAAACATTATGAATATACACGTTTGGAGCATACTACATAAATATCGATAAGATTCAAGGAAAATAAACAAATGAATAAGTTTAAACATCTAACGATAAGAAATCTGTGCCACATTTACTACATTTTCCAATGTATATATATTATAATATATATAATATATATTTACCATTTTCCATATATATAATTTATTAATAGATTCATTAAATCTGATATTATACAAATTTACAAAGTGTGTTAATAAAAAAAAACTGGACAAATAAAAAACAAAAACATTGGAATAAAAGCAAATGTATGCAGAGAAAAAATTCATCAAAACCCTTATAAGCTGGTTAATTTGATTCCAATGTATTAAAATCCTTTAAATACCATGACAAGTTCTTTTCCTTTATAAGACAATAGAGAAATAATTGTTTTTACATAAAATAATCGTTTTTTTTTACGAATTATGTAAATATATCAATTAATATTTAATGCAAAATTGTCATGACCATAAAAATATGAGTGGTATAGATTCTTAAAATGTGGGCATAAAAGAATTTAAAGAGGACCAAAAAACATCCCACAACTTCAAAAGAAAAAAATATAGAATAAATAAATGTGGCAAAAGTTAATATTACATAACATCTTATCAATTTTCTGACTTTAATGAGTTGCTTTTAACTGAAGATAAAGTTTGTACTCACAAGAAATTTTGATTGAATGATAAATGTTTCTTGATACAACTTGACAATATAATAGTATCATTGAAATAAATTTTTATAAAAACTAATTGATTTAAAAGAAATCTTTCAGCGTCATTATAATTTATTCATTTTCATCATAAGTATATAATAAAATTAAAGCCATTTCTGAGTTTTACAATATATTAAATAAACATTTAAAGCCCGCCACACACGATACAATTTTTCCATACGATTTGTTGGAAGGGGTAGGAAGTAATTAAGCACACAGTCCCCTCAAACTCTGCTGACCACAGAAGGGGAGGCACATCTGGGGTGAGAAGTTATTTTTAAGGGTGCCATTTTTCAACATTTATTGCTTTTGGCTTAAAATGTGTGCCATGTAAATGGAAATCAAAAATCGCCAAAAATTTCAATAATTTGTTGTTCAGTCACTTTTTCTGACTTGACGTATTTATTGTTGTACTCATTTGTCTGCTTTTAATTTCTGCCATTAAATATTATCATATAACATGAGCAAATTAAGCACAGAAGTATTATTGGCTGTTGCTTTGGACTGTGATGATGGTGAAAAGCAAACAAACAATAAGAAAAAGAAATGGGCAAAAAATTCGCTGCTCCAGCGTGAATCTCTTTCACATCTAAATTTAATTACAGAAATACAATCGAAAGATAAAGATTTCTTGAATTACATGAGGATGAATGAAAAATTTTATTCAACAATTAGGTTTAAGGTCAAATGATTATTTAACTGGATTAGAAATAGGGCAACAAAGAAATTATTCCGATGAAGCAAAACTCATTCGAAAAAAGTTTGCCAATTATTTTGCTTCCAATGAAGGCAAACTACCATGGCAAGACGCTTTGATTTAATCCTAAATAAAGTACTTAACTTTTAAAAGTTTATGTTTAGAAAATATAAGATATGGATACTAATAAAAGTGCTAATTAATTGTTAGTTTTATTATTATATATCAAGAAATTAGTACTTAACACATTAAATATATTTTGCAACTGTATATATGTATTATGAATACTATATAAATACACATAAATATATCTAATCAAATTCTGGGAAATTATAAAATGGTCGATATATTTAAAGGGTAAAAATGGCATCTTAATAGCATGCGTAAAAAGTTATTTGTGCTTGAAGACGCGAGATCCCTTAAATTTATATGTGTATCTCCATAAAAATTATAAATACACAATAATTGAAGCATTTTCATCTATTTTTTTTATATATTTTCAATAATTTTTCGTACGCTCTAACTTTTTTTTATTTTATTCGTATAATCATTACTCATTACTTGCCACAAACAAGGCTCATCTCTATATACTTCAATGAATTCTTGCAATATATGCTTCATGGACATTTTTAAAAAGTGAATCTAATGTTTGTGAGGTGTTGTATAATAGAAATCTAAGTTTCAGTAAATGAGAAGTTTCAAAAATTTTCCCAAGTGTCGCCAAGAAACAATTTGTAGCCCTGTGGGAGAAGACACGCGACAACAGGAAGCAATTATTTACTCCCTGTAACCCCCATGTTGGAAGAAAAATCAGAACTTGTTTGAATTTTCGTGAACCTGTCCAACTTCACCACAGACGGTACAACTTGTTCACGTCCAACAAATCGTATGGAAAAATTGTATCGTGTGTGGCGGGCTTTAGCTTTTCTGAAAACTTACCAGTTAATAAAAAGGAATTTAAACTGAGACTTTTAAAATCTTTATTATTACACAGTATTTTTAAATCCAAAAACTATAAAATTCATTTATTATACACTCTAAATTTTTAATACTAATGAATGAAAGCTGATATTAACAATTTTCAAATAACAACACGTTGAAACGGGACATGTGTTTAGTGTTTACAGAACGGTTTTAATGTACTCGGTAGCAGTGTAAAGAATTCATGACATACTTGTGTCAACTAAAATTCATTGTAATTCTTGAAAAAATCAAAAATATCGTGCATGTGCTTCAATTGTTTGCACACTATAAAAAAGTAAAAATTTCTTTTTTTTTACAAGAATAAATCTAACAAGTATTGAAAAAATGCTTAAAAAACTCTAAGTAATTATTTGCTAAAAATAATTTTCTACAGTTAAAATCACGAAAATTACAAAATTGCAACAAATTTTGATGAAAGTAGGTATGGAATAATTTACTAAATAGAAAAATTTTAAAAATAATTTATGAACATGTATCAAATAGCTATCAAATAAAACTTTCGGTCGTGACTATTACCTTGCCCTATTCGCACTAGGAGAGCTAAACTCCATTGTCCTTGGTGGAATGACTCTCTAACAGCCGAAAGGGCAAATGTTAGAAAACTTTTTAATAAAGACAAGAAAAATGGTGAATGGGAGAACTATAAAACGGCCCTCGCTAATTATTACAAACTTGTTAGGAAAAGCCAAATTAACTCCTGAAGGAAGTTCTGTGAAGAGATAGATTCTATCTCTGAAGGAGCTAGACTCCAAAAACTCCTCAAAAGGGATGAACCTATTTTGGTTGGTACCTTAAAGGACGAGGAGGGTAATTTTGCTGTTTCCGGGAAAGAGGTTATGGAAATTATGACCAAAACCCACTTTCCAGGAGCTAGAGATATTTATAGCAACGAAGGGGAGCAATGCATTGGCTCTTTGCAAAGAGTCAATAGCGATCAATGGACCATCGCTAAAAATATCGTTAACTACAATATTGTTAAATGGGCTATTTCTGCCTTTAAATCTCTAAAAAGCCCAGGGCCTAATGAAATTATGCTCATCATGATCCAAAAGGCAGAGGAGGTTATCACACCAGTGCTAACTAGAATTTACAGAGCTAGCTTAGCACTGGGTTACATACCAAAGATATAGCAGAAGACCAGGATTGTTTTCATTCCTAAACCTTGCAAGGACACCTATGACCAGGCCCAGTCTTACAGATCTATCAGTCTTTCTTTATTCTTTCTTAAAATTATGAAGAAAATCATTGATAGGCATATATGAGATTACTTGGGTAATAACAGTCCCTTGCATGCTCTTCAATTTGCGTATCAACCCGGCAAATCTGCCTTACATCAGCGAGTTTCTAAGATTGAAACCACTCTGGATCAAAATAAAATTGCCTTGGCAACTTTCCTCGTTATCCAAGGTGCCTTTGATAACACTTCTCACCTATCCATCCTCAATGCACTTAGAGAGGCAGGGGTTAATCAGAGCCAGTGTACTTGGATTGAGGCCTTGATTTTGGATAGATATATACAAATGAGCATCTTCGGTGAATCATTTGAAAAGAAGACTACTAGAAGTTGTCCTCAAGGAGGTGTTCTCTCACCATTACTTTGGAACCTAGTTGTAAATAGCCTTATAAAATATCTAAATAATAGGGGCTACTATACGCAAGGATATGCTGATGACATTGTCATCCTTATGCGTGGCAAAGATTTCAACATAACTTGTCATCTCATGCAGGATGCTCTAAGTTATGTAGGTCAATGGTGCATGCAAAGGGATCTGATGGTTAATCCTCAGAAAATCTACCTTGTACCTTTTACACGCAAAAGGAAATGGAAAGGGTTTTCATACCAAGTCTTTTTGATGTTGAAATCAATGTGTTTTCAGAGGTGAAGTATCTGGGCATTTATTTAGCACAAAAACTCACCTGGAAATAGCACATTAATGATAAAATTAACCGAGCAAAGAAAAGCATTATGATTTGCAGGCGAATGCTTTGTAAAAAGTGGGGTCTACACCCAAACCTGATGTTTTGGATGTACACGGCTATTGTCAGGCCCATTATCACATATACCTGTGTGATCTGGTGGCGTAAGGTGGAACAGAAGTCTGACTGACAGACTAGGAGGTCTACAAAGACTGGCCTGTCTCTGCATCACAGGAGCAATGTCCACCGAACCAACCGGAGCATTGAAAGTTATGTTGGATCTGACTCCTTAGACATCTTCATCTGCAGCACTGCAAGAATGACTGCATACAGAATGAAGTTACATAACCAATGGTACGACCAGCATGTTGCCAAAGGGCACAGGGGTATTACCGGGAAAATTCAAGATCCTACTTCCTGATGTCCTCGGACATCATGGAAAAGTCATACATGTTTGAAAGGACAATTGAAATAGTTTTTTCAACTAGAGACGAATGGGATAACAGCATGTTCGAAACTTAAACAGGAGATCTACTCTGGTACACAGATAGATCACTGAAAAACAGCCTCTCAGGACTAGGAGTATGTGGCGTATCACCAAGAACTAGCCTATCTGTAAGCCTTGGGCGATACGCTACGGTTTTCCAGGCAGAAGTTTTGGCCATTATCCACTGTCTGCGACTAAATATGAGGAAGGGCTACCACGGTAAACGGATTCTCATTTTTAGTGACAGTTAAGCCGCTTTAAAAACGCTCAGTTCTTTCGAAATCAAATCTAAAATGATTTTGGAATGTAGAAACCTTCTTACAGAACTGGCAACTAGAAACAAAGTGATCCTTGTATGGGTGCCAGGGCACAAAGGTATCGAAGGTAATGGCTGATGAACTTGCTAAACAAGGATCGTCTTTTGCTCCCATTGGTGCAGAACCTTTTTGTGGGATCAATTTGAAGACCGCAAAAACCAATGTTCTTAGATGGGGAAAACGGAAGATGTATGAAGCTTGGCTCAACACTCCTGGTCAAACCCATGCTAAAAGTATGATCTGTGGATCATCAGCAAGGATTGCCTCTGAAATTCTAAAATACTCTAGGCAAAAGATAAGTTCATTCGTAGGCTTCATAACTGGGCACTACTATTTCAGAAAACACCTCCATAAAATGGGACTGTTTCAACAAGACCCTATCTGCAGGAAATGTCATACGGAAGAGGAAACGGCCATATCATTTACGAATGCGAGGCTCTTGCCCTCCCTAGATTAACTTCTTTAGGCATCATCCGTATTAGAGAGTTACACCTAGACTCCATTAAAGTGTTATCGGACTTTATAAATAAAGTGGGTGACCCGAGCAACTGGAACTAGGAAACATTGGGTTTGGAGTTAATAGTACAAAATGCTGATAAAGGCAGAGGTACCCAATGACATACAAACCCAACTCTAAGAAGAAGAAGAAGGTGGATATTACCCCTTAAGTCAGAGAGGGACAAACTATGGTCAACTTCAACAAGCCAGAAAATTCTATCCATCCCGCAGATAAAATTTTAATTTGCTGATCCGAGGCAGTATTAGCTATGTAGATAATACAAATTCTAATAGTTACGAAGTTAACAATTATGTTAATAACAATGAAGTCGATGTTTATGGAAATTACACATAAAGTGATGATAAAAATTTGCTGTTGTTAAATTAAATGGCAAAGATTTTCAATTTTTAAGAGATTCAGGTATAGCAGCGTAAGTTACAGATTTCAAGAGCTTTAAAATTAAATACTCCAAAAAGTATATAATTTTTCGTAGTTACACCGGAGATATTTGTAAAAATCTATCAAGATTTTAAAGAGATTCAGGTATAGCAGCGTAAGTTACAGATTTCAAGAGAGCTTTAAAATTAAATACTCCAAAAAATATATAATTTTTCGTAGTTAAGACGGAGATATTTTCAAACCTGTTAGATATATAAATGTAAAAGTGGATTATAATGGATGTTATAGCAAAGAGATATTTCTTCTTGTTAATTTATGCAAAGAATTAATTTTAGGCAAAAAGTGGATAAGAAACTTAAAAATTAATTTAAATGAATTTTGTGATGTTAAATAAATACTCTTCTGTAATATCAATAATTCTGTTTCTAATATAATTAGGCAGTATTCAGATGTATTCGAATCAAAAGAAGGCAAAGAAATAAGTATACACGTTCTCTTAAATTAAATTAGGTAGTTCTCTTAAATTAGGTTAAGAATCAAAATCTCCATTTCTAAACACTAATCCTGTTCCTTACGCATTGAAATACAAGGTTGATTGCGAATTAGATAAATTGGAAAATGAAGATATGATTCAGAAAATAGGTCATTCAGAATGGGATATTCCTTTAAGTTATAATTCCAAAATAAAGTTAATGTAAATTATAATAACTTCATGATAGTAGTAGGCATTCTGTTACCTCATATCAAAGGTATTTTTAACAAATTGCGTGCAAAAATTTCAATTCTTAGGGAGTTTATTTAGTGAACGCTTATTTTTTCGGAATTAAATCTGTAACGAACGAATTTCTTTCATTTATTGATCAATTTATTTAAGATTTTTATGGGGTTATTCGTTATTTTGATAATTTAATTATTTAAGGTAAAACGTAACACGAATACATATCTGATTAAAGTATTGGATAAATTTCCCAAATATAATTTGCATACCAATAAAAACAAATGTAAATTTCTAATAAAAGTAGAATATTTAAGGCATGTTATTAGTTCAGAAAGTTTTAGAATAAATCTCTTTAAAATGTAAAGCAATTGTTAATTCTCCATGACCTAAGCATTTTGATAAATAATACATCTTCTTCTTCTTAAGGTTGGGTTTGTATGTCATTGGGTAGAATTTGTATTATCTACATAGCTAATACTGCCTTGGATCAGCAAATTTAAATTTTATCCGCGGGATGGATAGAATTTTCTGGCTTGTTGAAGTTGACCGTAGTTTGTCCCTCTCTGACTTAAGGGGTAATATCCATCTTCTTCTTCTTCTTAGAGTTGAGTTTGTATGTCATTGGGCACCTCTGCTTTTATCAGCATTTTGTACCATTAACTCCAAACCCAATGTTTCCTAGTTCCAGTTGCTCGGGTCACCCACTTTATTAATAAAGTCTGATAACCCTTTAATGGAGCCTAGGTGTAACTCTCTAGTATGGATGATGCCTAAAGAAGTTAATCTAGGGAGGGCAAGAGCCTCGCATTCATAAATGATATGCTCTGCCGTTTCCTCTTGCGTTTGACATTTCCAGCAGATAGGGTCTTGCTGAAACAGTCCCATCTGGTCAGAAAGTCAGTCATGCTAGGGATAGCTTCCTGGCTTTCACCAGAAGATGGTTTGGAGGTCATTTCTACCTCAAGTAAAAGATTCATTACTGCCCCTTTACAAGATTGCCTCTGAGTTCCCTTGTCTTTTTCAGCAAGGTCTACTTCAGAGGCATCACCTGCAAATGCAGAAAGATTTGTTATTTCTTGTGTCTTTTCAGCCACAAGATAACAATTAATAAGCTCAGGTAATATAAGTCCACCCAGCATTGCCTGAGATACTGGGCAAGGCAAATTACTCTAGAAGTTTGTCAGGCAACTAGAGGCTCCGTTAAGACACCAATACCGCGGTGCCAATTAGCCCTAGGCACGGATCGCATAACACCAGGGTTTACGGGAGCTGGTTCGCGGCCTCTTATTCTATATTCTAGGCTATCCTGTCATTCCTACAGGACGTTCGGCGATCCACCACCTGCCGACGCGCCTGGTGGCTAGCTCAAGCCCCAGAGGGGTACACATACCCCCTGGTTCCAGGTAAATAATACATAGTTATAACTTTATATTATTCAAAATTGCTATATCCATTGAATAAACTAATATGAGTAAAATGTTCCGTTCAACTGGACAGCTGTTTGTGAAGCTGCTCGGATTCAAGCCAAAAACATATTTGTTTGCGATCAAATCTTAATTCCATTAACCCAGATTTACTAATCACATTAGCTAATACTTGTCTACAAGAATCATCACATGCATTATCTAATGTTCTTTTTCACAACATGCCTGATGGTTCAGAAGTTTCGATTGCTTTTGCATCCAGGTCATTCATCACAGCTGATGTACGAAACTATAGTCAACTGTAAAGGGAGGCAATCGCCTTTATTGTGCTTGTAATAAATTCTGTAATATTTTTATAGGAAATTTACAATTGCTGGCGTTGAACTGATAATACTCTTCTACATCCAGAAAAGAAGTTACCAATATTTCTTGTAAACAGAATGTTGCTCTATGTTCTTTTTTTCGAAATTCAACTATAAAAATTCACGTTGAAAATCAATAGAACCCACAAATGCTGACTATTTTACTCGAAATCCATCCTGGTAGATTATCATCTACCAGGGAAATAGTGTTGCAAGGATGGGAAAAAACCCGGTTGATTACCCATGGAAAATTTTAAAATTCCTGGAAATTATAAAAATTCCCAAAATTTTAAAATTGTAGGAAAATTTGAATTTTATTAAAAATTTTATAGTGTTTAACTATTAAAACCATATAATATACATAAAGAAATAATATTTTAATGATATCTACTTTAATTTACGGCAATAGAAATTTCACAAAACATTTGGTAAAAAATGATGACGGCCATTTGTAAAGGTTGGGGAGGTTTCAAGTTGTGTTCATTGCAATTGTTACTCGCAATGTTTATTATTTGAATGTTTTTTTTAAATTTTTGGATAGAGAAATCGTTTAGATGTGCTGTCTTTCAATATATATATTCTTTGAAAATATTATTATACTAATTATAAACTTAATGTTAAATTAAATGCAGTAGATTAGATTGATAATCGATTCTAAAATTGCATACGAAACTTTTTTACTACGTCAATCGTTAGTGTATTTAGATATTCATTTTATTTTTCATTAAATATCTGGAGTTACTTTTGATCAATTTAGATAAAAGTAATAGCCTGGATGTACATCTGTAGTTTAAAACATTCTGAAAGTAATTTTTAACTATGGTGCTTACATTTTCTGTGGTTAAATCAGATGTTTAAATATCTGTTTATCGAATCAGATTTGGTACGTTTCAAAAAGACAGTCATTTTCTCTTGCCATCAAAAGTAATGATGTGAAGTATACTGATAATTTGTAAGTTTTTTATACATAGATATACTTTATAAATTTTTATGTAATTGCTGTAAGATTTATCACATAGTGTTGTGTACTTCCTACAGAATATTAATGCAAAAACCTTCGTAACAAAACTGATTGTTCATAGATTATAATACTGATTCTTATTTATATTAGTAGAACGTTTTCCTAATTTTTTACTGCCGTATTTTTTAAAGTTTACAAATTTAATGTGTTTGCGATTTGAAAAATATCTGAACTTTAATACTGTCACATAAAAAAATGTCTGTTTAAAATTGCTTATTATTTGCTAGTTATTCGCTTGGGGAATAATGATTATAGCTTTTACGTATCAATCGATACTGTCCAGTAAAATGTATCTGGACAATTTTAAATCATTAAACCAACATTCTTTATAAGTTAGCATACACAGAATTTGGCGAAATTGAATGACATTTGTCCTAACCCCGGTTAAACGGTTTGTGTCAACATACACGAGGCCAAATCAAGTGAAAGAAATTGTCGAATCTTGGCATTTGTGAATCAATAGATATTCTCTGCAAATGAAATGCATCTCGGCAATATTAGACTTCGAATTGAATGTGACACATAACTACTTGAATTGATTATGTCTAATGCCAATCGACCATGGCAAAATGGCTTGTGTAAATAGCAAGTTGCTTATGACTTAGAAATGCAATTCTAGTATAGTACGGCGAACGGTTGCTATTTTTTTCAAATCAAAAGACCATTCTTATTGTTGGGCAAAAACCCTTCGATCACAAGGCGACAACTCTTGATAATAAAGCCAGCGTTAAGCCTAATTTATAACTGGAAAATATTCTTCAAACATGATAAGCAATTTTGAAAACGAATCGAGTAGCTGTAAAGAATTTCTAAGGACTATGAAATGACTTGAGGTGAATTAATAAACCTAACTGTAAAAAAAAGAAAAAAAAGGTTAAAAATTAAAAAAAATTCAGAAAACTTATTTCGTTTTGATTTCTAGAAATGGATTTAAAAACAATTAAAATGGAAAATTTCAACATTGAAAACTAAAAAGAATAAAGTAATGTAAGCATTAAGCTGTATTTAATTGAAACACAATTGTCACATGGTCAAAAAATTCTTCTCTATGACTCAATAAAAATAAAATTTGTTTAGCAAGTAAAATAAATTTTATTTAAAATTCTGATTTCAAAAAAAATCCTAATAAAAATATTCCTAGCTTAATGGCTTTTACATTATATAACTCCCACAGCTTTTATTTTTTAAGTTCAGTAAAAATATTTTTCTTCCATTAAGAAAACTGAGAATTCAACTGAGATTTAACCATATATAACTTGGTCAAACCAGTTATTTTATAATTACAATATTTCCATTATAACTAATACAATCCAGTATTATACTTCATTATGAAATTCTTACATTTTAAAGTTTCAAGATTATACTAAAAGTGTTGTTTGAAAAAATCTTAATAAGTTCTTTAGTTTCAAAAAGTCAAGAAGCTTTGAATATTTGTCATAATAAATTTTTATATTCTTTTCACCATTGTTTTAATTGAATAAAATATTGAAGGTGAATATTTTTTAATCTTGGATACATTCCTATAATTCCTGTCTATGTAGGTGAAACTGAAAAATATTTCTGAAATAAATTTAAAATAAACTAATTTCTTATAATTCAAAACAATTATTTAAATTAAGAATATTACCTAAGTTAGCTATATATATATTTAGTAATATAATTATTGACGAATAGTTTAGAAAATACGCACTGCTTTTTAGGGTTTTCATACTAATATTAACAGAAATAATTAACATTAAATCTAGTAAATGAGACAAATTAATGAATTGAAAGATCATAGGAAATGATAATAAAAATAACTTATTTTCTAGAAATTCTTTGTTGGCTGAATTTAAATGATGTGATAATAGTTAGCATTTACTACAGTTTTGCCATTTTAATAGCAATTTTTGTCCAATTCAACAAGACTAGTAAGAACAGAAATTATCTAAGACTAAATAACGAATTTCAGAGGATATGAAAAAAATTTATTTGAAAGTAATAGGAAAATCACAACAGAACAAAGAATATTAAAATACATATTTTTCCAGCTTTCCCTTCCTTAGCATATTTCATATATAGTGATTGAAAATGATAATACAAGTATTGGAAATGTGGATTGATAGATGAACATAATTGTTGAAATGGGGACCTCATGTTGTGTAAAAAACAACATAAAATGCAATATCACTATAGCTCATCTTCAACATATCGATAATTTGTGCTGAAAATAAAATATTTACATCACAAATTGTATTAAAGTATAAATTTCAAATTTACTTTTAAGATCACTCTTTAGTCTAATTTGCTTTTTCATTTATACAATTTGTGTGGGGAATATGAATCTTATATTACATTCTAATCGGCACTGGTTGCAATTGCAGTTTTATGGATAATAAATTATAAAATGATTTATAAATTTTCCATTATATTACTCTATATTAATATTTTTAATCTAATAAAGTGTCTGCAATCTCAGAATAAAAAATCTTATCAAACTTCTACATCCAAAAATCAGCAAAAATTTTCATATCAAGAGTACATAGTGATACAAAACCTTTTAAATGTGAGCAGCAAATTAATTAGTGAAAAAATTTTAATGCTATATTTTATGCATTTTATTAACAAATTTTGTCAAATTCAACAAGACTAATAGCAAAAACAAAAATAAGTTACGTAAAATTATGAAAACTTAAAGTAGAAAATTCAATTAAGAAAAATTTATGAGTTAAAATTTTTTTTTTTAATGTTTCAAGACATTACAGAATTAAGTAAATGTATCAATTGTAAAAATTCAACTTTTAACATATTCTAACATTGTACTCTTTAAATTATGTGCATCTCTCATTTAACGTTTATAATTCATTTTAAAATGTTTATCTTCATTTCTAGATTTATAATGTACATAATTTAGAATGCTTAGAAACAAGATTGGTTTAATGCTAATGTACATTCTAAAAATTATTAAGGATTCAAATACAATTTATTTGTCAATACTTTTATAACATAAAATTTAAAAAAAATCAAAATCATTTAAAAGGAAATTTAAAAGAATCACTATTAATTTTAATAGAAATTGTTTATGCAATAAAAATAATGCAAAACTGAAACAATTTCTTTTGGTACAAAAATTGAACCAAAACCTTACCTATAGGTTAAAATAAAAACAAAATATTTCTGATTAACTAATCAGTTTAAAAGCTTGAAAAATTTATTTGTGACCCCAGTTTTTCCATAGATTTTGAAGGAAAATCTAAAATTACAGGTAAGTCATATTTACAAGAAAGTTTTTTAACACATGAATAAAATATCATAATTGATAATAGAAATACTTATTACAACTGATAAGTGGGCATCTAGACATTGCTAGAAATAAAAAACACAGTTAACAATTGTGTTAAACCAATTTAATGAAAATTAAAATCATTTAACATAAGTACTAAATACATATTTAATTTACAAAAAAAAAAAAAAAAAAAAAAAAATTCACTATAAATAATACAATACATTTTTGTCCCTTGTTGCATACTTTCATCTCCTTTTGTAAAAATTTACTAGTATGTAATCCTACAATCAATTTATTAAAGGCTTTTAATAGTTATAGAAATCAGTAAAAAGTACTATTACACATTTAAAGCATAAAATATATTAATTCCAAAAATTTATATTCTTTTCCAATCTTGTTAAATACTTAGAACATGGTTCAATGAAATATATCTTTACACATTATTGCTACAACTGATTCACAAATTATAATTCCACAATAATAGGTACATCTTTAAAAAGCGATTTGATAATGTTTTTGTGTGTATGTTTCTTAGTTATTTAATAACTCAAAATCAAAAAGCAAACTATGATAAACAAATTTTTGTGCTTTTTTCACCTTATTCTGGATAACCAGGCATGTTTTAACCCTTAATTAGCTTTTTATAATCTCTAGTTGTATTTTAATTCATAAAATATTCTTCCCAACAGCAGTCAATACTTTATTTTAAAGTTGATGAGACTGAATTTCACACGCAGTTTAAAAGCAAGAAAGCTATTCCAATATTTTCAATTTAAAATCACAAGCTCTAATAATTCCTCCATAAAATTGATTTTCTATCCCATGAAATAGTTGGAGTCTATATATACAGTTATAAAAACGAGAACCACATGGAATATCATTATTATAATTTCAGATAATAATCACAATATTTAATAGCATTCCTAATAATCATTGATTCTTCAATACTCATATTTATTGCAAAACCAAATGTATTTTTTATATAATTTATTCACTGAGATTCTCATTAGGTACTGCTTTCTATAAAGGTACTCCATTTCATCCATTTTATACTGCATGCTATAACTTATTGAAAACAATTGGTCCATTATCTTTCTGAGCCGTATTATCATTAATGCCTGGCAATTCATTACAAATTTTAGAAAAATAGTGATGATGAAAACTATTTGAGGAGACTTAAAATGTTATTAAGTGTTTAAAAATAAGTTCAGTTTAAAAATTCACCTGCAACTCAATGAACAGATTTCCATATCAAACCAATTTATATATATATATATAACTATACATTTTATAAAATTTAATCATTCATCAAGGGGATATATTCCAATTGATTATTTTCTTATTCTACTATCATATTATCTTTTAAGTGTTCCAACATTTTAATCTACCAATTCAAACACTATTTCCTTTTGATGAAGGTCTTTAATAATGTCAATTATCAGGAAAGAAACAATGTTAATAAAAGCTAAATTTGATTGAATATTTCTTATTAACAATTTTTTTTATAATACATCATTATTTTTATAGCAAGGGCATTATATGAGTCTACATTGGAAGATTTCTTTAGATCATGAAATATCACCAGAAAGATTGTGAAAAATGTGTACACATAATTTTTAATTTATAAACAAGATCTTTATCTACCCATTAAGATTTTATTAGCATTGTCTTCTAAACCATGCCACAGTTACCCGAATTTTATTTACAACAAAAGTATCTCATTGGTTTTAACATTATATATTTTAAAACATTTTTAAATCTATTATCTCATGTCTAACTAAGAAATCACAAAGCAGCATTTATGAATGAAATTTAATATAGATTTAAGACAATAAAATACAAGAGCATAATACACAATAAAAATACCAGAGTTGTTTTTATTGCAAATGGAAATGAGTCGATTTATATAAAATGAATATTATAAATCTTCATAATGAATATATTTCCAGATAATTGAAATATAAACTCTAAAATTGAAATCAAAACGCACAGCAGATTTAAAAGTCATTTATTACCTATATATTGTTTACAACACAGTGGCTGCTAAGAAAAATGTACAATGATTTTCAAACAACAAACAGTTATATAAAAAGAACTGTTCTTTCTTGAATACAAGCAAAAACTCAATGATATAAAACATTTATGTGATAATTATAAACATTTGAATGTATAACATTTTTCATGCTGATATATATGTATATTGCATCACATTTTGAAGCAGCATGCAATTTTAAAACAAGGGGAAATTCATAAATTTTAAAGTCCTTCATTGGAATGTTCAAATATGGTAATTTCAGAACATTTTCATTTTAAACATATGAGCACATAGATATAAATAAATAATTCTTTAGTAAAGTTTATAAAAATAGTAATAATTTTGCAAAGAGACTAAACAAAACAAATTTGTTAAGGGTGAAGGTTTTCAAAAATTATGATTTGAGGGAGAGAAGGAACATGTATTGTCCTGTAAAAAGAATACATAACTTTTCAAATTATAGGACTGGACATTTTCTTAAGTTGAACTTAATTTTTCTTTTAAAAAATCTCACGTGTTTCTAATTTTTCCAGGAACATAATTTCTGTCAATGGTAGGATCTTGAAGAAACATATGAAGGCAGCGTTCATTTTGAGCCAAAGGGTGACCAGCAACTCTAAAAAGAAATCAGTTAAGAAAAATCTAATTCTATACCATCAATGTTCAACAAAAATCAGGTTATACATGCAGCTTTGGAATTATCCAATTATCCATTAAACAGCTAACAAATCACTCTGAAGATAAACAGAAAAATTGCAAAAATTAACTGAATAAATTACTTTTAAATAATCATGTACTTTAGATAACATCATTCCTTATATTTTAACAATATTGATTAAAAATAAAAAATTAATAAATATTTGATTATAAAATTGTTTAACAAAGTTTAATTTTGAAATTTAAATCTCTGTTTTAAACAGAACATTTAATCTTCTATCAAATGCAATATAACATAGAATGTTTTTAATAAATTATCAGGGTAAATTTTTAATGCAGTTTAAGTAAATAACAAATTCAGATATAATTCACCAATCTTACCAAATTTTAAACAAGGAGTGTTTATTTTGAAAGTACCAATATACAATTTAAAGTTATACTCAAATAATTCAAATTCTTTTCACATAGAACATTTTTAACAGATTAATCATAGAAAATGTTTTGCATTTAATTCATTAAACAATATACTTATATATACTATTAATTCTTTTTTAAACTAGAGATTAGCAATATAGAAATTCACAGTACTGAAAAACAAATTAAGAATAAATATATTTAAGAACTATATTACTTTATTTTAAAATTAAATAATTAAGAATTCACATTTTTTCTTATTCAAACATAAAAAAGACAAATTAACCAATTCTCTTTTTTATCAGATTTTTAGATTCCAGTTTAATTTCTTTCATTCCAAATTCTTTTTAATAATTTTATACTATACACAACATATTTTGACAAGTAAATAAAATATAATTTTTAAGAAACATTTTACAAATATATTTCATAAGCACATTCGCTATGAAGAAACAATTGAATTTGTATGTGTTACACTCAAATCTTTTGAATTCTATCATTGTAAGAGTTCTGCATTTAATTATTAAAGGAAGTTTTATAAAGACTTAAAACATTTGGACAACCAACTGGTAAGATTTAAGAAATTACCAACTTACTATGTTACTGAATTAAAGGAGCCAAAATTTACTGTCATTTATTGAGAATATAGCTAAAACTAATATTTGATATGGCAGGAATAAAAGCTAATAGGAACGGAATACAAACATTCACAGAAAAAACTACAGGTTATTTAAAGTGGGGCTTAGAACTTATGGTTCTTTTCTTACTTTATAGCCTTTCCCTGCTTAACAGATTGTTTACATATTAGGTTTTATTTTTGTACAAAATTCCTATAATTAAATCTTTATGCTGTTAGTTTAAATTATATTGATATAAATATAATGCATTTAAGAGAAATTTAAAATGACAATTGAAACACATAGATCTAAACCTTGAAAAATATTGCTTTAATTTATTTATCACTCAATGGTCATTTTTTTAGTATGAGGGCTAATTAGATTGAGGCCTACAGCTTAAAATGGATTAAGAATTATTACAAACATCCACGTCCAAGGTGGGACTCAAACGCATGATTTGTTGAACTAAATTCTAGAGTGCTATCATTTGGCTGGAAAAAAAAATATTACCAAAAAGTCAAAAGCATATAATAGCAATATATTTGTATCAGTGAATAATAAAAACATAGAATGAAATTAAACCTGACATTATTCAAATGCTATTTAAAAACATATGATTAATCTAGGCGGAAAAGTTTTAAGGATCAAAATGATAAAATAAAATTCAATGATATGCCTGATAACACAAGTCATACATGACAAAATTTTCATATTTCATGATATAAATTTCTAACTTCACAAAATGTCGTTTTAGTTTAGATTAACAGCATTTAATACATGTAGAAATTTAATTCTCTCATATTTTTTTAAATCTCTTATTTGTGGATCTGGTGTAAAGTATAAAGTTCAATTATAAGTAAAAATATCTTTTTTTTAAAAAAAATACTTTTTGAAGGAGTAGGCTTAACAAACATACATCCTAATATTTTAATTGTACAATCAAGATATTTTCCAAAGAAAAATTCTAACAAAAATATGGTAACTTTATTATATCCATGTAACAAATTAAAAAAAATCTTAGATGATTGCACTGGTTTGTAACTTCATAATCTGCTTTTTGAAATCAAAGATTAATATTACTAGATTAGGTTTGATCTATGGTTGATTATTGATCACAAAAAACTAATTCAACCAATTTTGTTACTTTAAGTTCATTTTTAACATGCAAAATTGTTATTAAGACTGAAACCTATAAAGTGAGTTCTGAACCACAACATATTAAAACTATTAGAAAAATCAAACCCATAAACTGTTTAATTAAAGAGGACAAAGCATACTAATAATTCCAATGACAGCTTGGCCACATTGAAGATACTTTCGATATTTTAAAGTCTACTTTAAACTATTGAAAATGTCTATATTTTAAAGAATCAAATTCACAAACTGTTAAATAGGAAAGCAAATTAACAAATCGTTTTGTTGTTGATTTGCAGATTTTATTGTTAGAATTTAATGTGATCATAAACAAAAAAGCAGCAGTATTAATACACATGTGTGACTTGGTTTTCATATATTTCTAGCTTAGGAAAAATTTATATTCAGTTTAATATTGAAATATAAATATTTGCATTCTATAATGGTTTGACATACAAAATTCAATTTATTTACATTTTAATTAATAAAATAAATCTTTTGTCTTAGGTGTAAAATAATATATTCATATAATTTTAATACACCTTTATTTTAAATGAAAATTATTTAGCCTCTTAAATATAAGCCTAAAAATCCTTGAATATTATTTTAGAATTTAGAAATTTTTAGAATGAATTTTGACTGATACTAATTTAGAATTAAAATGACTAAATATTCACAGCTATAAAGAAAAAAACCCTCTGAAACTTTTAGAGATAGCCAATGTTTCTTGACAGAGAAATTCATTGTTAACTGGAGGACACTAAAACAAACAAAATGTTTTATATTTTCCCCAAAATTTAAATTTTAGATACAATAGTATATTACTGATTATTTAAAAATAGTAATCAGGATATTCTCATACTTATTAATGAAACCTTCAAGGCCTTTTCTCCTATCTTCAATAAATTCTTCATCATAAATTCCATCATCTCCTCTCAAAGGCAACTGTCGTTTCCAAGCTTTACCTGGTAAAGGTGGAACAACAATCTGAAAATAAATTCAAGTTATAAATCGATAGAAATACTTTGAAAATTTAAAATTGAAGTTTTCAGTTAATTATAAATCTAAAGTTGGAAGTTTACATTTTCAATTTTAAATTATTAATTCAAGGGAGGGGGGAAATTAAGCTCTAGAAATTTTAAGTTCATCAAATTCATATTGCAAATAATTGGTATAATTTTTTTCAAAAAGAGCTAAGAAAGCTAATTTTAGTATATGAATATTGTATTGATTTAATCAAATTTGAACTTGAAAATGGCTTGAAGTGATAATTCCATGATGTTAAGGATAGATGTATAGAAACAAGTTAAAAGAATAATGTGAAAGAATTCTGTTTTGATTAGCTAAGATTGGAAAAGTGATTTTGTTAATGATATGAGAGAAAAACACAAATTATGAACAATTTGAAATTTTTGTGGCAAATTGTCCAATTAAAAATTTTTTTATGGAAGTTTTAAGGAACATCTGTTTTTAATTAGATGCTCTAATTTCTGTCACATATGCACTAATTAGACTGAAACTTATTTGATAAAAGTTTCTTGAGGTTACATAACTCAAATAAAGAGAAAAGATGTATGCATAAGCTCTACCTTCCATATTCTGATTTATATTAGGTTTGGTTCGCCAGTCAAGCATTTTTTTTTTTTTTTTTTTTTTTTTACATAAGAAGGCTAATTAACCCAAGATATAGTTCAAAGTAGATTCCAATTCATTAGAAACATTCAAGCTAAAGGTAGGATTCAAATGCAAAAATACAAAGGAAAAGTGCATTTGCTAATTTAGTAACTCGTTAAATCTTATTAACTATAATAAAAAATAAAAAAATTTTAATTGTGAAGCATATAAAATCTTATTCAATATAATTTTTGTTATGATAAATTGATATGGATACAAATAAGTTTTAGTGTATAAATAAAAATATTTTTATAAATCAAAGTGAATTTGATATAAATTTATTTGATTTTTACTTTAATTTTACATTTCTTTTTAACTGTTACCATATATATCATAACATATAGACCAAGATTTTATGTTCTAAAATATCATTTTCACAAAGCTATTTCATTTTAACTTAGTGCAGACTTTATAATGCAACCCTTTTTTTTTTTTTTGAAACAAGTAATTTTACTCAAGACTTAGCATAATCTTATCCTGAGATTAGCAACAATATCAGATTGTAATAAAGCATACAATTGTCTCTATCATTCATGATTCCTATGTTCAATAGTAAATAAATCTCATCTTTAAAAATCAAAATACAGGAGCACATACAAATATGATCAAAAGCATTTGGTTCAATATGGTGAGGTCAATAAATGGCAAAAAATACAGAAAGGGATATATATATATATATACATATGTTGTATACTCCAGAGAGTGAAGCGTCACCACTACTGCCCACTTGAAAGTCACTCATCTATCCACACACTGCACGGAGATGGATTAGCCAGGACATAGTAAAAACGCTCCTGTAATCTAATTTTTTGTATTATTAAATATCTTTGTTAGTTAACTTGAAGTCCTTATTCAACAAACCCCTAGACATCCCCACTACAACATTACACATATATATATAACAAACTGAAAGAGAACCTGTAAATAAATTGTTATTCCTTTTAAAGCTGTTTAGTCCTGTCACTTGGTTATAAAATAGGTAAATAAATTTATTTTCATATAGATGTAGACTCAAAACACATGATAAAAAAAATGAATCTAGTTATTAAAGGCAAGTAATTTTTTAGCGCGTTTTTTAATTTACAAATATAAAAATAAATTATAAAAATCTATATTATTCACATAAATTTAACATAGTTATCTGAGTATTTCCATTCGGTGAAATATTTAAAAGTGGGTCCTCTTTAATTAAAAATATTATCAAAAAATATCAATATTTATATCATTAAGAATGACTGATATTGTTTTACTAACATTTTCATAAATTACATTTAAAACACTGTTGAGGAAGAAAAACAGAAAAAAGTAGTTGGAATTAAAATATTTGAAATGGCATGAAATTAAACTTTCAGTTACAGAAAATTAAAAATAGCTAAAAAATTGCAGCAGATAAAACTGATCTAATTTTTCATTTGACATATAAGTAAAGTTATGCATATAATATTTTATAATACAAAAGACAACATTAATTATTTTTATTAGCAAAATATAAATTCTTTTCACACATAAAAAACAATCAAGTTTAAAATTATACATAAAACTTATTCATAAAATTTTTTAACAATATTATAATTGAAAATCGCATTAAAACTCCATAGAATCAATTAGTTTTTAATATTTTTTTATTTCTAATTATATTTAGTGTTAATTAGAAAAAGCTTCAGTAAAATAATGCACCAAAAGCAATAAAAATTATTAACTAATCGTAAAATATTAACCAGTGTTAAATTTAAATTTATTATAAAATAAAATATTAAAATTTTTTTTAAATAAACAGATTTAGTAAAATTGAAAGTACAAAAATGTTATGCAACAGTTGGTTTTAAGGTGATATAACAATATAAATACTGAGATCTTACAAAAATCACAAAATTTATATATTTGACATCAAATAAACAACTAAAAGACAAATAAAAACAAAATACTTCTAAAGAAAAATTTCAAAAAAGTTTAAAGTTTTAGTTTCTGCAAAATATTACTGTTTGTAACTTTTCAGTGTTTAAAAATAAACAAATCAAAGTAACAAGAGTATTGAATAATTTTTAAGGAGAAAAATAAAAAAAATAAATTTTAAATAACCAACCTTGCTGTCTCTTTCCAGTTCATTTCTGAGCCACTCAAAATCACTATATCTTCGTCGTACACTTGAATCTTTTAGTTTAAATACAGGCAGGTTTGTCTGAAAAAATAAACATTTTTAAAAGCGTAATGTTTTAATAACACTTCATACTAGGGATAAAAATATCTAAATAATTCATATTTAACAAATGAAGAGAATTTTATAATTTTTCTAATAAAATATTATACATTGCAAATATTTATGCATTGAAAAGTAAGGTTTTATATCAATGTTCGTTCTAAAGTTGGTACATAAATAGGTAAATATTACTTATAATTTATAAGATCTCAAAACTTGCATATCTTTTTCATTTAATATTCCAACTAAGCATAACAATTTTGGTAAATTATATAACAGACTTTATGGAGTTCAAAAATTAGATTCCTCAACTCTTGTTATACCCCTTTAATTTATTAACAATTAAAACATTTATTAACTAAAGATTTTTTAAACTTATATAAATGTAATAAAAATAGCAATACTACTAAAAGATGTTTTTATAATATTCCCAAAGAAAGTCCAAAGTAAAATCTTTTAATAGTTAAAATTTATGCTAAGTTTAAGAGCTAGACTGGCAATAAAATGTGATGAAATGTTTTACTGTGTCTGAATGCTTTATTGTATTTGTGTTGTTCAATTTTTGTTTTATGACATAACTTGATGTAAGCATGTGCAATTATATTTGGAGTTTAAGTAATAATTGAAGTATATTTCACTTAAGGTAGAAATTTAGACATTTGAAATCTTTTTGTTTTAAAAGTATCAAGATAAAATTTAAGTATTTGAAATTATATTTTGAAAGTATTTATCAAACTGAATTATATTACTAGCATGTAGGTAGTGAAGGGAATGAATAGTGAAAATGAATGTGTTTTCTTAATTCTGTAAGTATAATAAGGTGAGTATTTTTATTTTATGTATCATTTAACTAAGACTGCTGTAGTAATAATTTAAGTAATTTATTGAATATTACATAAATGTAAGGTTTATTATGAATTGTAAGGATTAAACAAGAGTTTTAATAAAAAAATTATTTATATTGATTTAGCTTCATTGCCCAGTTCAATCTAGGGTAGATAGCACTACACTTTTTTCTTTTATAGGTGAGTGTCATTGTTCAATTAATTGAAAATCAAGATTTTATAAGAAATGTTATTTACATTACTGATTTAGTTTTAATACCAGTTGTCATTTCTCATAGACTACATCATAGTTTATACTAGCTTATCTTGCAATCTCTGAAATTAATTTCTCGTTATTTGCATTTTCATACTTCAAATTTAAAATAGCACAAGATTGCTAAGTTCAAATTTGAATTCAAGTTGAAAATTGTATTGTTTATAACTTATTTCATAAAATTAGCTGTAAGAGAATTGTATTCTATTATTTCTTTTAATTTCTTAAACTTAAGACTTTAAACTTTAATGAATATTAAAAAATTATGGGAAAATTTTTAATTTAGCTTTGAAATTATTCTAAAAAATAATGAATATAGATTTCTAAAGCAAACATTCATTAAAAAGTTTAAAAAATATTAATATGGCCTGGCAGTTACCCTACTGCTTAGAAAAAATCTTTTCCTCACCAAATTTAATACTACCAAAGCAATGAAATATTTTAGTTAAAATTTATACTAATTTAAAATTTAATAGTTTTTCAAATTATTTTATAATAAAAATTTATCAATTTAATAAAAGAAAAGAATGCCAACTGTCTTAAATAATATCTGTTCTTATTTATTAACACAATTTTAGAAATACTGCAACTATTATTTTCTTTATAAATTTCTTAATTTTATAAACAAGCATATAAAGTAATTTTTGCTTTTAATGAAAATTAATAATTATAAGAATTTAACAAATTGATTAATGAAAAATGAATATTCGGATAAAAGAAAATCACTTGCAGAAAGATAAAAATTAGAAAAGATTTTAGTATACTAATGAGTTTTGTATAATTTTCAACGTAAATTAAGACATTTAAATATTTTTCCATGAACAACTGTATTCTCAAGATTAATTTAATGATTATAGTTTACCAGCAAAGAATCTCATATTGAAAATTTACAAAATTATGAAAAATAAAATATTTTCATTATATCAATAAAGAAAATTTAAAATGAAAGCTGATAATGAGTGAACATGAATGAAGATTTTTAAATAAGATTAAATTTTCTAGATTAGATTATTTACTGTTTCAATTGCTATTTTTTTAAAAATTTAGTCATGTGGCTTACAACAAAAAGTTCCAATTGTTATATGCTACATTAAAAGAAAAATTAGAAACTAAGTGATAAAATAATAAATGTATAAAATATATCTAAATATAATCAGACTTAGTTTTCAAATTAAACTTAATTGTTATGTTAATTTTCTGAGTTTGTAACATTAAAATATTTAGAACTAGAAATTTTCTGTGATAAATTTTGTTTGTTTCATATTCTAACTAGGGACTTTTGAGACTTTACTAGAAAAGCTTTACAATTAAATTTCTTTGTCAAAACAACTTAACATTACAACTAATGATTAATCATTTAAAATTAAATAATTAAAAATTTTATTTGTTTTTAGCTTGCAATAAAATTTTAATTCCTATAAATATGTTATCATTCAAGTCTGATAAAAATTATTAAAATAAAATTAGCTGAATGCTAGAGGAAATAAATTTTATTTGTAAAACTACTTATTATTACTATCAACAAAATTTAAATTTTCATCTTCATTCTTTATCAGCTTTCATTTCAAATTTTCTTTACTGATAATATTGAAAATATTTTATTGTCATAATTTTGAAAATTTTCAATATAAAATACCCAGTTGGTAAACTGATCATTAATTTAATCTTGTGAATACAATTGTTCTTGGATAAAGAGTGAACATGAAACTTATAAAATTTATACTCTGCTTACAAATAAGTAGTTTTATAAATAAAATTTGTAGTTTTCTCTAGCATTAAGCTAATTTTATTTAAATGATTTTTTTCAGACTTTAATAAAAACATATTTTGTAATAATTTCAATAAATATTAATATAATCACTAAAACATATTTATAGGAATTACAATTCTATTGCAAGCTTAAAAAAATTATTTGATTTTATATGAATAATCATTAATTGTTATTTTTAAATTGTTTTGAAAAAGAAATTTAACTGTAAAGCTGATCTAGTAAAGTCTTACAAGCTCTTATATGAAATAAATCTTATCACAGAAAAATTCTAGTTCTAAATCTTTAAATTTTCTTACAAACTCAGCAAATTAACATAACAATTAAGTTTAATTTGAAAGAACTATTCAGCCTGATTATATTTAGATATATACATTTTCTATTTTATTGCTCAGTTTCTAATGTTTTCTTTTAATGTGGCACATAACAATTGACCTTTCTGTTGTTTGCCACATAAATATAACAGCAATTATATATTTATATAAAAAACAGCGATTGAAACAGTAAATATCTCATCTAGAAAATTTAATTTTATTTAAAATTACAATATACATAACAAAATAGGATATATTAAAAATCATAAAAAATTGGGGAAGTTATATCATTTTTGTCTTTATTCTATTTAGATGAAAACATTACAGACTTCAATAAAGTTGAGCAATGAAAAGCAAAAAAGTCAATACACAAGTAAACATTTATAATTTATGTACTTGTGATTTAAAAGTTTGACAATATTCTGAGCCAAATAAATATAAAACTTATTGTAAGGTCAACTGATTAATTTGTACTTATTAAGAATTGTTAACAAACTATTAAAGCTTATAAATTGTATTGGGCTATCAATATAAGCAATTTATCATTTATTAATTTCAAAAATTATAAATAATTCAATGAAAACAGTATAGCTTTTTTAATTTTAATACATATGTAAGATAAAGATTATTTACATTTATACATTTATATCGTAAGTAGGATGTACAACATAATCCTAATATTCCTAATATATGTTTTTAAATGTTCTAACAACAATATGATATATCAATAAAAGGGAAACCAAGTTATAAATATATGTTATATCAAATAAAATATTTGCACTGAGAAACTGAATTTAAAAGAATGAAGTCGCATAGAAAATAGAAAGGACAAAATATGAAACAATCTACCAATAGGAAGGTTAATTATATATATGTGGTAAAAGACGACAGAATTATCCGAGATAACCAAGAAAAATAACTGAGCAATAATTTTTCATAAACAATTACTGAAATAAAACAAAGATTTGCATTCAAACAGAAATAGAAGTACTGTTTGAAGCAAATGATTGAATGTCAAATATTTACAGCTGATCTGCATATTGACACTGATGTATCATACAACAATTAATTAAGCAAAATTTTCAGTTAAAGTAAGAATGATATTTAATTACTTACTCGTAAGCGTACTTCGTAATCAGTATAACGTTTTCGTGCAACTCCATGAGTAATTGGATTGAGTACGTCAATTTCTAGAAAATTAGCAGGCGCTGCATATGCATCGTCTAGTGTCTGTTTTTTAGGTTGGAGTCTACGTGTGGCATCTTGGGGAGGTCCTTCTTCCATCATTTTCGAAACGACACAATAATTTTTTAGAAAACCTTTGACAAGATAACTAATTAAGTCACTAAACTATTTTGCAGGAAAATTTTACAAGACTATACACTGATTGGGGGCGGTTGATTTTCTGCTGTTGCCAATAACAGTTAATGAAATAATCACGTTTTCATTATTTATCGGATCACCTATTTGTTTGATGTGCTGAATTCAAATGAAATTTGGTTAATAATCATATAATATTATATATACAGGGTGTCCCGAAAGGTCGTTGCCAAAATTAACGGGCTGGTCTGTCATACCATGGCAAACAAGATTTACATAGGAACTTGTTTTCTAAAATGCAAATAGCGACTGCTAGAGGGCTATGTTCGCAGGCTGATGGGAGAGTGGGAAGTGTGATTATTTCAGGCGACGACGCTGCAGGAGAACGATGAATCGGTTTTCTAATGAAGAATTGGCCGATATGATTTACGCGTATGGTGCTGCGGATGGAAATAAACGAGTTGCAGGAAGGATCTACCTTGAGCGCTTCCCAAACAGATGTCAGCCAAGTCGTGCTTTGTTTGGGCAACTGTTTCGCAGATTGCGCGAGGCAGGAGCTTTCCAGACAAGTAGCCACATCGGTTGAGAACGCACTACACGCACACCTATCGCAGAGGAAGCTGTTTTACGGGAATTTGAAAGGAACCCGGGAACAAGCCTCCGAGCTATCGAAAGTGTCTTGGGTGTACCTCGTTCCATCATTCAGCGCATAGTGCTCGAGGACAGGCAACACCCCTACCACATCCAAAAAGTACAGGCACTGTGCGATGATGATTATTCCCAACGAGTTGCATTCGCACGCTGGTATTTGCAAAAACGGATTCTCAGATGGATTTTCCATCGCGGATTTTGTTTACTGACGAAGCATCTTTTACACGGGACTGTGTTCTGAACCTGCAAAACATGCACGTGTGGGCGCATGAAAACCCAAGATGTACACGTGCTCATGCAAATCAACGACGCTTCAGCATAAACGTTTGGGCTGGTATTATCGGTGACATGCTAATTGGCCCTTACCTACTTCCTGAACGCCTCAATGGGAATAACTATCATACTTTTCTAGAAAGTGTGTTGCCGGATCTGTTAGTTAACCTTCCAGTTGCTACACGACGAAACATGTGGTTTTAACATGATGGAGCGCCTGCGCATTTTAGCCACAGTGTACGAAAATATCTCGATAGGACATACCCTGATCGCTGGATTAATAGAGGCGGACCAGTCCCTTGGCCACCGAGATCCCCTGACCTGACTCTCCTGGATTTTTACCTGTAGGGATACATGAAATTCTTGATATACGAGATTCCCGTGACATCGGACACGGATCTCGACGCCAGGATCGTGGAAGCGGCAGCACGTATCCATGACAAACCTGCGCATTTTGAACGGCTCCGTAAATCCATGCGTCGACGTTGTGAAGCTTGCATTGTTGCGAATGGAAGGAATATTGAACATTTTCTGTAATTTAACCATATTATTTAATAAAAGAGATAATAAAATCTGTTTCGGCGTCATTTCTTTCTCCCCTTTGCGCCTGCTAATATTGCCCTCTAGCGGTCGCTGTTCACATTTTCGGACACAAGTTTTTATGTAAATCTTGTTTGCCATGGTGTGACAGACCACCACGTTAAGTTTGGCAACGACCTTTCGGGACACCCTGTATATATAATAACTTTCACAAAATTTTATTTGACAGTTTATAAAATGTAGTGCTACTCAAGGAGAGATTGGCTGTTATACAAATGAAGCAGGGCATTGTAAAAGTAATTATAAATAAAAAGCAGCCAATCATGATATTAATATATAAAAATGAAATCTAATAAAAGTCCTTAAAAATAATTTTTATTCTAGGATTAAGAATTAATATATGTGATTTTTGTTAAAATCTATGGATTTTCTTCTTATGTAACTAGCAAAATAGATTAAAATTATCAATAAATTCATAGTTAAGCTTTCTACCTATTTTATTTCAGAATATTGAACATGAAGCATGATTGTGAATTAACGGACTAACCTTCAAACTACTCTCATGATTTTAGAATCATTTTTGTATTTATCATTAGAAATCACATTAGAAGACCTACTATACATGATACAGTCTAATGAGCAAATTAATCGTGATTTAACATTGGTATAATAATGGCCTTTATTAACATACTCTTGGTCCTATATAATGAGCAATTTTGATCTTATTTTAGAAGGTCGACATTTTGCTTATGGATCAACCCTTCATTATTAAGACAAGCTCAGCTATTAATATTGTGGCAGTGTAGCTATCTTTAAAGGTTTATCGATGTTTTGCTCATATGCTAACAAAAGATCTCAATTTGTGTTTTGGAACTAAGAAAAAGGTATTTTAATATTTATTGAGTTAAAGATGTTTTTTATAATTAAAAATGTACTGTTGCATTTAACATTAAGTAAAATAAATTTTATGATTAAAACTTGCTGTTTAGCATTGATATTAAACGCCAAATTTTAATCGTAAACTGTATTAATATATTATATAAGGGTAGCTTTATTATTCTTTCAAGCTACTTCATAAATTATTATTAAATGATAATTCTTATATATATTGTTTAGTTGGGGTTAATACGAAAAAAAAAAAGAAAAAGAAAAAAGTGAGGTAAATATTAAGTATTCGTTAATTTTGAACGCATAGTTTTAATAACCCAAAGCATCATAATTTAAAGAAATAAATAGTAACGAAAAAATGTCATATGTTTAAACTTAAAATCAAATCACATATCTGCTTAACAAAAGCCATAGACTATTATTGATCCTCCTAACTACATTTGTGTACAAATCTATGATACCATTTTCATATTTTAATAAACTTTTATTTCAATAAAAAAATTTAAGTTCTTCTATTTCATTAGCCTTTGAATTAATGAAAGGGTTGAATGTATGTTTAATTTTACAGTGGAAGTAAGAATTGTTTCAAAGCATAAATTTGGTTACAAATTGATTAATGCAAAAATAAAAGCTATTTATAGAATATTTCATGACAACCATGTATAGGCTTCAAAACCTATATTAATTATGAGAAATAAAATACTGTAAAAATTATTATTTCCTGGAAAAATAAATTTTCCCTTTATAAAAAACAAAAAATTTCATAAAATGAAGAAAACTTATATAAGTGCCAATACTGAACACACTTGCAATGATTTGATTTGAGTTTAATGGAAAAATGCCAAAAATTGTGTTAATGTTATTAGAAATTTTTAGACAAATGAAAAATAATAATTGCTTTCTAATAATTTAATTTTGGTTTGCATTGCTCTCACACACACATGATCATACAACCATTCACATGCATTACATTTCTAATGAAAAATAATGTTAGTAAAAATGTAGTTCATGTTGAAAGTTTGTGTAGAGTGCAATATTAACTTTAAACAGGAATTATTAATTTAGAGTAGATATAAAAGTCCTTGCTTGAGACTAGTAAAATTTATCTAAATATTTTTATTAGTCAAAGTTTATGTATATTTCAAATGTAAAACACAATTTTTTCTCCTTTAAAAGGATATTCACAGATCAAGAAATGAACCTTTATTATTTTATTTGTTTTCTCTTCATATACATTGACTGAAATAATAAATATAAATTTAACAATAAAAATTATAAAAAAGTTATTAATATAAAAAATAAAAAAATAAAATAAAAAATAATAAAAAAATCAAGAAAATTACTTTTTTTTCCAAAATAAATGCAATATAATCAAAAATATGTCTAGGTTTTTATCAAGGATGTAAGTTTTGATATTAAGAATTTTGAGAAAAAATAAAAATCTGAATAATCAAAATTATTTCAATAACTAAAATAGTTAAACATTTAATTGATAATATAGTATCAATTATAATTTTATCATTGTTACTTGATATCATAACTTCATATTCTGATTCCTTTAATTATAAGCATTTTATTTCATTACGAGTAAATATTACGAAAAGCAACAAACGATTAAGGTGAATATACAACCTGATTACATGTAAGGGCAGTTGCTTCGGACCTCCAAATCGAATAGAAAGTTTATTTTACGTTGTCAATGGAATAGAATCGTTTGCCAAATCGAATAAACGGTCTGTTGTTGTGAAACAGAGAGGGATCACAAAAAAGTTTTTCTTGGGGCGCAAATTAGGCTACGTAGGGACTAAGGTGGATAGTTAAAAAATTTTTCTTTGAAAGATTTTTTCTATCAGTAAATATACTTTACTGATAGATTTTCAATTCTATCCGTAAAGTTTTAAATATTACATTCTGTTAATGGGCATAGAATAATGCCAAGCATTGACATTACTAAATGAAACATGAAATTTTTTTATAAAGATTTCATTTTAATTTGCTATGAACGTGGCATATTCTTATTGTTGTTGTTGTTTCTAATGACATTTGGACAAGCCAAGCTCGCTATGCCTTTGGCTATGCGAATTTAAGTCGAAGGGGAGCGTCTTTCGGGTTTTTTTTTTTTTTTTTTTTTTTTTTTTTTTTTTTACACAATACTTAGGCATATTCTTATGCCTAGGTTCACTCACTGAACAAGTTCACTCACTAACAAAACTACACAGTCAAAAACTGATATCAGCATCATTATTAAATAGATTAAATATGTATGGTATAGCAAATTATTTCAAAGTGAACAAACAATTCAATCTTTTGAAGAAGGGAAGAATATAACGATGGTAGAGCATAAGGTTATATTTAAATTGAAAAACAAATACAGATAAACTCAGTAGAAAGGAAAAAACTACTTTATCCAACTTTATGTGACAATGATCGAAGTACATTTTAATATGAAACAACATTAGTTATATCTTGTGATTATTGTTAATTTAATATTAACCTAATTTTGCAAATGCTGTATTTTTACTTATATCAGATTGAGTTCACGTTCCCTATTTTCACATTTAAAAAGGAATAATTTTTTTTATGCAGTTTCAGTAGTGTGATTACGTTTAACTCGATGTTTATTTTTTCCTTTCATAAATATTTACAATTAATTAGTGAATAGAATTTAGTAATTGTTTTAAATATTTCAGAGTAATTTATAAACAAGAACGAAACTATCTTCTACTCTTGGCTTCAGTTCAACAATTCAACAAATCGAAACTCATCTTGGGTATAGATGTTTGTAATGGTTCAGAATCATGTTTAAGCCGTAGGTCTAATTAGCCCTCGTGTGCAAAAAGTGATGGTTGAGTGACAAACAAACAAATAAACGAAACAATATTCTATAGTAATATGTTATTCAGTAGTAGTCTAAATACTCACTGAACTTTATCAATTAGCTCCTATTTATTGAAGTAAATTTCATAATCAAAATTTAAAATCTGAAACAGATACGGAATTCTTAGTTTCAGTCACTGTAATATCGAAAATATTTTAATCACTACATTAGTAAAAATTAAAATCGTTTGAAATATTCGCTTGATAAAAAAATTAATTTTTCATTTTATTGCCCCATTTATGGCTTTCGGGTCTGTAATTATTGATCTGGACATCCCAATATTTGTTTTCATTATTATTAGTAAATATATTAGCAGTTATAGAAGTTTTCGTGATAATAACAATGAGGATTTTTAGAAATACCTTTTTACTTAAAAAAGTTTATTTTTTTAAAAAAAATACTTGAATGTGAATTTATAAGATATAAAATTTATATGTGATTCACTTCGGAAACTGTTTGGAATCATTTGCTTACTTATTATGTAATTTATGGAACATTTCTCATCAAAGGCAATGGACAAAATACATAAAAATAAGAAATAAATTAATTATTAAATTTATGCTGGAAAATATTTTTGATTCTCCTCCCTCATCCAGGTGCAATTTATTATCATGCTCAAGCATTATTCATGCATTAGCATGATCATTGCAACTATAGGATGATATAATCAGCCAAGCAAATCAAAACCTTAATTTTATTTTCAATAAAAATAATAAATTAAATAAAATTTTTCAATATGCAGCTTTTTCCTCGAAAATTTTTACAGTATCTAGTTTTAAAAAGATGCAGTGTAATGTTTTTCCATTATTTGCTGAAAAAATCGGGTATTGTTAATTAATAATATGTGTGAAAATTTAATCAATTTCCGTAGAAGTTTATTGTGACGACGAAGAAAAAAATTTGAAGGTCATAAAATTATTAAGAAAATAATTTAAAATAACAATAAAATAATAATTTAAAATAATTTATTGCTAAAAATCTTTTTATGATCAAAAAATATTTATGACAAGATTTAGTTTTTTTTTTTTTTTTTTAAATTGCAATATTGCTTAAAGTATAGTTTACATTTGTTATTTTAAGTTTATTCATAACAATAAATATTTTAAGTTTATTCAATGAGATTTTGTAAAAAAATTTCGAAAGAACATAGACAGGATCAATGAAAATTTACAAACTGGTTTTTATGTTTACAAAGGATATTAAAAATTGCAATTTCAAAACAAATTAATTTTTGTAATATTGTAACCATGTTATTCATGCTGCAGGTGCTATAACTAAACATGCATACTTAAAAAAATTTATTCTTCAAATATGTGAAGAGTTAAAAAGGACAACATCTGTTCTTTGAGATGTAAATTTATAAATATTTTTCTTAATCATCCTTCCATAAATGAGAAGTAATTCGACTTCACAAGGTTCATTTTAAAGTATACAAGTTCATAAAAACTTATAGCACTGACGATTAAACAAAATAGTAAATAGCCTCTTTTAAATATGAAAATTTTGATTTAATGATATATTTTCGAAATTCGGTTCTAGAAATATGTTTTTACTGCATTTTCAATACTAGATATGTACTTCTATAACTACGAATCTGCAGCGGCTTTTACAACAAATAATATTTCAAAAATTGGAAAATCATCTTCAACTACAGCATAATAAATTAATTCATCAGAAGTGTGAAATTTTAAAATGTATCATTAAAATTTCCTTATGATTCTCCCAATTTTCTTTTGGCGATTAATTGTATTTCATTTAAGATCGTGCACGTAAATTCAAAATTTAGTTTCAAAACTAATTGAGATTTATAATAAACCAACAATTATTTTGCTTTCCCTAGTAAAATCCGTTTAAATAGTTTCATTAAATTGATAAAGAACAGTCAAAATATTTTCTATGATGACTGTAAGAGCAAATTATAAGTTAATTTATAAATTCATGAATTTTCAATGAAATACATTCTGGAATAAAAGAAATTTTAGTTTTTTTTCCCCGTGGAAATCTCTATTTATTAAAAAAATGAGTTGCATTTGTATCAACTTATCTTAAACTTAAAGATTAATCCATAATCTGAATTATTAGTGAATTTACTATTGACTTACAAATTTAGGTTTGTTTCCATTTACATTTTTAACACTGTAAAAAGAGGATTTTAAGTCAGCCGTATTAAATTTATCTCTTTTTTGTTATATATTTAGATCCAATTGTTGTATTTTATATTCAAGAAGTGGACAAACAATTAATATAATGAACATGTAAATATTTTCTCTTTCATTGTCTGGAATCAAAACGTTGTGTTGACTTATTATGTAATTCAGAAGGCCAATTATGTTGATCAATAAAATAGAAGCTAATTTTATACTTTTAAACGTTAAAATTTTTAAATCATCAAAAGAGGGATAAAAAATTGTTAGCATTTTACTGTTGCTTAAAACTAAAACCTGTCAAACAACAAGTTATTTTAATTTTTTTTTAATATTTTTAAACTATAAAAAATTATGTATATATTAGCTGAATTCCCCTTACTTTTGTTGGAAATTAAAATTGTATTCATTTGTATGGCATGAGTAAAAGAAATACATTAGAAAAAAAATAAACTTATCCACATCTACTAACTATGAAATAATTATTTTGATATTACTGAATTAGTGGTTTTATGAATTGAAAAATGAGTAAAATATGTTATAAATTCTACCATAAAATAGCTGATGTTTAAGATGTTTAATTTTTGGCATGAAAATCAGAGATCCTGTTGTACATGCTGCGGCATATAGAGCAAACCTTTACAGCAGAAATTTTTCCCAACATAAAATAGATTTTAAAAAATTTATAAATTTCAATTTTAAACTACAAAAATAACTCTAAATATAAGACAGTTATCATAAATTAAAAAGAACAAAAACATTGAATTAAATTGCAAATAATATTCGTCGTTGTTACTTATGACACTTGGACAAGCCAAGCTCGCTAGCCGACGATTATACTAAATTAAGCCAGAAAGGTGCGTCTTTCGTTTTAATAGAGCACCACGAAGGTGAAAAAGTAGATGACACCCCCAGCGAATCTACTTCCTCAATTTTGACTCTGATATGTAAGGGGAGGAAATTTTCTCCAGACCATTACACCCGTGGTAGCTGCTCAACGAGCTACTACAGGACTTTCGATTCCACAGATTTAACGAGCGTGTACTCAGTGGGTTTTTGGTGGCACTGGGAATCGAGCTCAGCCCTTCCGAATGGAAAACCGATGCATTAACCACTAGGCTACCACGGACCGTGTATATTGTGTGTTGAATGATTATTAATTCAATAAAACATTTCAGTAAGGAAACTGTAGTAGACAAAATGTGTATTATGTAAGAAATTTATATAATTTTATCAATAAAATTGAGCTTACACCATTTGATTTCACTATAATTCAAGTTACAATGAAGTTATTAAACATGCATTAGCTTATTTCTTCTTACATTCATCATTATACAATCATCTATTATTAACTATTCCCCTTTTTACCCATATTATCAATGGAATTCTTATCACTTATAACACAAGAAAGGTAAATAATCTGAAAAACTCAAATAATTACTATGAGTTTAATGTCTTTATTTTATAAATGAGAAAATTAAAAAATGCGAATTTTGGAAACGCACTATTTTAAGAGCAATTACAAATCAATTATTTTATAATATTTTAAGGTTTAAAAATTTTTTTAAATTTAAATATATTTTTTATAAATAAAGGATCTACGTGAAGAGATCAGATTTCTTTTACTAAACACAAAACAAATTGGAAAATCTATTGTATAATCGTAAATGTAAAAGGGATATAATTTTCTGACCTGCATAATGTTAGGAAAAAAAATATTCATTTCCACGATTTTATTCCAGTTACTTTTATTATTACTTCGAGATACAAGTCGCCTTTTCGAGGGTAAAAGTAAATTGAAGATAGCCCTGTATTGAAATGACTTTTACAATATTTTATTTATCTCACGTTATAGAATGGCAGTGTTGGAATAATTTTCAGTTGTATCATGTTCATCATATCTTAAAAACAATAGAGCAGCACAAGAATTTAATATTTATTATATTTATTGCAGCCTATTAACAGGAATACTAATAATATTGATCTTACAAATAAAGAAAAACATTTGAAATTAATTTTTTTTATTAAATTTTGCAAACAATTTTTACAAGAACTTTGTTAAAAATAAATAACCTAAAAAACAATAAATGATAAGAGTAGACTTTTACTAATAAATGAATTTGTTTTCAAAGTGGTTGTTTTCAACGGTTATGCCAAGACTTAAAAGCTTCTAGAAATTTTCTCGACCTTTTGACCTTTAATCTATCTTATTCTCAACGAAGTGTTTGCTTTAGAGAGTCCAAACTTTTGTTTGGTTTTGTGCAGGTCCGCGCGGAACTCTAAAATGGATCACACCCTGTAATCCTCAATGAGATCTGGAGAATAGGGTGGCTGTTCTTCAGAGAATATCTTCTCCGCAAAATGAGCTTTGGATGCCTCTTTTTTTATCCTTGTGCGCTGCACGTATGAGCTGGTGCGGAATCTTATTAAATTTTCTAGTTAACATTGCCGAAGAACTTTTTTGGCTCATGGAAGAGCAAATTCTAAAATGTTTTATTGGTATACTTTTTGAATCATTTTAATATCCTCATCCACAAAAATCAGAGGTGTTTTGCCGCTTGCTCAAGTCTTTTTTAGACCATGGCTGACTTTTAATTTATTAAATATTCAAGAATTATCGAAGTACTTTTAGTTTCCCCAAACCAGATCTTATCGTTCTTGAAGTTATGAGCTTGTCGAACTAGTAAAAACTATTACAGTGGAGATGATGTCCCAGTGCTGAATAGCGGCGTGTCTTAAAAGTTTTGCGCGTCTTTGAATCAATTATTGAGGTGTTTTGCCACTTGCGCAAGTTTTTTCTAGACCATGGGCGACTTTTAATTTATTAAATATTCAAGAATTATCGAAGTACTTTAAGTTTCCACAAACCAGATCTTATCGTTCTTGAAGTTATGAGCTTGTGGAACTAGTAAAAAGTATTACAGTGGAGATGATGTCCCAGCGCTGAATAGCGGCGTGTCTTAAAAGTTTTGCGCGTCTTTGAATCAATTATTGAGGTGTTTTGCCACTTGCGCAAGTTTTTTCTAGACCATGGGCGACTTTTAATTTATTAAATATTCAAGAATTATCGAAGTACTTTAAGTTTCCACAAACCAGATCTTATCGTTCTTGAAGTTATGAGCTTGTGGAACTAGTAAAAAGTATTACAGTGGAGATGATGTCCCAGTGCTGAATAGCGGCGTGTCTTAAAAGTTTTGCGCGTCTTTGAACCAATTATAACTGCATTGAAGAAAACAAGAGAATCCCTGCAAAGTATTATAATCATGGAATTTGAACGAATTAGAAACTAAGGATGTTTATCTGTGCCACATATTCTAAAGGAATTATTGTTTCCCCTCTTAAAATCAGCGATAAGTTTTGCAGTTATTTATAGGAAACAAAAAAAAATCATAATCGTGATCCCTAGCAATTATTCTGTAAATTTTGTTATCTATAAAAAATGAATAAAAAATGCACATTGGTAAATCGCACTATGGTAGTTAAAATAAGAATGTAATTTAAAATACATGAAATAGGTCTTAATTTGTTTTTTATATATTACTTTTATATATTTTTAATTGGCAGATAATCTAATGTTACACTTACCACAATTTAAATCCACTGAACGTTACGATATATTCTTAGAAACAGGATTTTTAACTCTCAAATGATTTTTACAGTAGGTCATCTACAGATAGTTGGTGAAATCATTTTATATCGTGTTTACAAAAATGGAAAAATTCTTTTTTATTTTTTGCAAATAATTTCAAACAAAAGTTATTACTTCTAACTGATTAATACTTTTCAATCACCCTGCAAATGTTTTTTCCCTCGTGTTTTGGATAATTTAGAATTTTGATTACTTAAGCTCGATGTTAATGAGAGTAAAGCTTTTGAGCTCACTCTTCAAAGTTTCTGTTCAACATTGAATTTGGTTGATAAATAAGCGTTTTTGTTTTTAATTGAAGTCTAATTTAAGGATTTTTCATGATATCAGCTTTCAAAGTGTGGAATTGTACATTGTAACATTTTCTTTCCCTTATTAACGTTACATGTTTTAAAAAGTCACATCAAATTTAACACTGATACATATCTTAGTTCTCACCGGTCTTACAGTGGTAAATAATCTGTTTCTATGATCCTTCTAATGATATCAGTTTTCAAATCTTGAAATTTCGTGGCCAACCAGTAAATCCCTTTTAACTTCTCGTACTATTATCAAAACTATAAGCTTTTAAAATTAATCACCTACAATGAATTATTTTTCTTGTTCGAAGTCTTAAAATATGATACATTGCTCTTTGTGGTTATGGCATTTCTTGATATCAGTTCTTAAATATATTATTTCACTCGTAACTAGTAAATGAATATAATTTGTATTTAATTCTTTATTAATGTATGGTAACCCTCCTATTTAAATATAAACATTAAATCATGGCTGCAAAGTATATATATGCACTACATGTTTTATTGTAAAATTATTTAAATTGAAAATTTATTAGTGCTAATACAATTTTTTTATGAAAAAATGTTACGACCCACTTTTTCCCTTTTCCAATTATTCTAATATTAAATGAAAATAATTGATGTTTAAAATTACAGTTGCATTTAGGACTTCTTTTCTTATAAAATAAAGCAAGAAATTTATCACGAATAAATAATATGTAATCATTTTTAATCTAATAATAAATTTAATTTATACATGTATTTGAAACTTTTACATTTTTTTAAAGAGTGATTCGTATATTAGTTTTTAATGTACATAAAAGCATTTTGAATCACAAATACTATTGTTTTGTTTGAATTAAGCAGAATATATATTATGTAAGATGAATTTACCTCAATTCTTATTTACATTAACTATAAGATCTGAAATATTTCAGAACAACGTCTGATTCAAGAAAACTTAAAATTCTCATTATATTTTAATGTTTTTGTGCGATTTGCAAAGATTATGAAATAAAGTCATTTTTTTAATGTTCTAGAATTTAACAATAATAATTTAAAAGTAAAAAAAAATATTGTTGAATTCTAAGTATAAAAGAGTAATTTTGTCTATGCTTTATTTAATATATTTTTCTTTTGCATATTTAATATTTTTCCATCCAGTAACATGCGAGCAACAATAGAAAGCATATTGTTGCTCATTGGATTATATTAAATAAATTCTGAAATTATCCCCATTCTTTAATCTTTAAGCTTATGGAGCCTGTTCCTTTAACATTCATTCATCTTGATGAAAATGTATTATTTATGAAGACCATGTAAAATGTTTATTTGGAATTTAAGGAAATCCATCCAGCCATAATTTCTTATAACTCTAGATAAATTTTTATTAAGATCCTTAAATTTCTCTAATAACGTAAGAGCTTTTTCTCTGTTTACTAAAAGATAATGTTTCACGAGGTTCTGATAGATGCTAAGTTTTTCCTTATAAGTGACTTTTATGGTAACGTTATGCTCAGAACAAGATAATTCTAAGCACACAAATACATCCCGTAATTGTATAAAGACCATGCACGCATATATGTCACAATTACATGTAAATTTAAAATTTATAATTTGACTTTACTGTATCATTATTTGATCTTATTAAGAGGGATTATTTATTACGTTAACTTGAATCAAAGATGAAATATCTGTCTTTAACTACATAAAAAAGCAATTTTCGAATTTGTCAGTTTTATTTATGGTTTAATATTTTTAAAACTTTATTTCATTCTTTTATTCCGAAAACTATGTAATTGAAAAGAAAGTGAATTTTTTCATAAATGACAAAACTATTGTTGAGTTCATTGGAAAGAAATTATAATTGCTTTCAGTGGTTTTGATAAGCTTGTTCTTGCTTATGATACACGCACAATGGCAGAACAATTTTCAATTTTTTATTTTTTCTTAATGTATTTTTTTCTCGAACTTCACTCTAGCGGAGAAGTACGTTATTTAACCATTTGATGTTTCTTTTTTAGTTATGTAATCAAACTGTTTACTAAAATTTAATTTTGAACGCAGCATATATGATAGGAAGGAAATGTTTTCAATGTAAAATAAACTTAGTTCCACTAAGAAAAAAACAAAACACATATTTTTGTTATAAAATTTTACTTTTTTATGATTTTACTGCAGTGTCAGATATTTTTTTTTAGATTACTCGAGTAAAAATGACTTATATTCACCGCCAAGAGGCCTGCGGGAAAAAGCCAAAGAGAATGAACAAGCATGCCCTTATTTGGAAGCGTCCGTCGCCAACAAGGGTCATTCGCGGTCGCCCGATAAAACTCTCTCCAAAAGTTTCTAGAAATGAGGAAAGTGAATTGTTCTTGAGAAACGTTTCAGGAAGCTTTTTCTACGTGAAAAACTCTTGAGTTTTTTGTCCGTAAGTCGATGTCTTTTCAATGAGTCACTCTTATGTTATTTTAAGAAAAATGTTGAAAAAAAAGTTGGTTTAGTTTTTCCTGTTGTTTTTAACATTCGGGTTGATTTTGAGTGAAAAATTATAAAGTGACACAAGTTGAAGGATACAGATATATATGGAATATTTTTCTTTGTCAGCATTATGAAATATTTACTTAAAAAATAAAAAAAATTTTATAAACAAATACTAATAACTATTATACCTGTGTTCTATAAAAAGTGTCATACAATCTAAATAAATATTTTTCTAATTGTATTTACATAGTGATCCTTATTTGTTTTTTAAAATATAAGAAATTTTAAGTACATTTAATGCATTGAGTGATGTTACATAGTTGCAATCATTTGTTTAAATTTCACGTATTTGCTTGTGTGTCCTAGTTTGCTTATGCTTTTTGCGTACTCTTGAAAAGATTCTGGAATTTTTTTATGCTAAATTTTTATCAAACTTGTCAAAGTATTCTATTAAAACAACCAGAAGTGCTTCTAAAGTAGTACAGTTGAAATATTAGATACGGCATTGTAAAATTAATGCATATGAGGCTTCAGAAAGGATGCATTTAAAAATGCAGATTATTTCATAAAAGGATGACTTTAAGAGTTTGCCTAACATTTTTTATTTTAGTACCATTTAATAAGGTATTGATTTTTGTGTCTTGAAAGTATAGGTGATATATGTAAATTTTTTTTGTCAGATTGTTATTGTAAAATATCTATTTTTTTAAAATTTTACCTCTGGTAGAAAATATTTTCTTTTTATTTATAATTACAGAAATTATACGTTTTTTAAAAATAACAAAATGACTTTTCATTTAGCGAAAAATTACGCAGTTTATTAAATTTAAAAGTAGAAAATATATGTTGCGGAGAATTTGTGAAAAAAATTTATTTAAAAAATACTATTTGCTGTTAAGATAAAAAGTAACCATAAAATCAAACATGTAATCTTCTTTCATGTAAAGTTTTGTTGTTGAATATACATTCAAGGTGAATAGACGACACAGAGTGAAGACCGCGCATATTCCGTTAAAAAATATTTTTTCCAGATCAGTTAAACTATATAATTAAGATTTCACATAGATTTCTCATGTATGTATATGTAATTTTGACAGTATTCATTTATCACCTATTTTGTTTAATGATTATTAAATTAATTTATGTATATTACTGGTTTATACCATTAAGATAATTTCAATGCGATTTCACTGCTGAATAGATAATTATTAAAATGTAATTTTACTTGTATTTGAATATTCAAATCAAACAATAAAAATCCTACAAAATTAATTTAGGATTACGAAATTACAATAAAATCCAAATATTATATATTATAGAATTATTATCTTACTATTACTATTACGGAATGTTAAGGATTATAAAATCATTGTTCAGTAGTGGCGTCGAGTATATATAAATTTCTAACTAACCACACATAGTGAAAATTTTAAAGTGTTAGTTTGATTTATCTTCATTTTGGCCCAGATGGCGTATAATCCAGGGTGCCAAATTTTGAGTTTGGTGGTTTTTTTGGTAGATTTTCTAATGAATCTGGTAACCTGGATTATTACATTATAGATATAGAGACTTATAAGAATTATATGTAGAAAATTCTATTTTGGCAACCTTAATATTTACTTCATCGTGCACGTCATAATACGTTATCTTGGCACCATTTCTTCATCGCCATAAAAAATTCAGAATTTGGCATCCTGGATTATATGGCATCTGTACCCTGATTTTAAATAATAATGATTTAAACCATTATTATTTAAGCCATTATTATTTAAAATATTTAAAAACAATTATTAATCAATAATTAAACGGAAAAACTAAATAATTTTATTTATAAAAATAATAAAGTTTTTTAATAACTTTTTCCGGAGTAACTTACATCAATAATGTCGCATTTTTACTTTTCCTAAATCATACTATTAGCGTATTTGCTTAACGTAAAAAATATTTCTTTAATATTACAACTGGGAAATAAATAAATGAACGCGTGAAGTAAATTTAAAATGTATCAAACACATTCTAATTTTATAAACTGTATCAGGAAGGAATTTTAAAAACCTGAAATCTATATTTGGGCTTTTGTCTTCTGAGCTTCTTCGTGAAATAAGTTGAAAAAATTGGAAATACCAGATAGTTATATAATTGTTAATAAAGATATTAGGGTTTCATATCTTATTTTTTTCTTTACAGAGCTGAAGGAAACACACACAAGAAGAATGTTATCGGAACTTATAATATTTAAATAAAATATGATTTATATTAAGTGATTTGATATGTTTGAGCAAATTTGCTAGGTGAGTCATTCTAAAATTTGTGAAATGTGTCGTTTTGATCATGTACAATTCAGAATCCTTTCGTTTGTATTTAAAGATGTTATAATTTTGAGTTGATAAATTTTTTTGTGTTAAAATGGCATTAACTTTATGAACTATTTGTTCAAAGCTTATATAAAAATCTCTTAAATAAATTTTTTTTTACTAAATGGCCTTTTTGAACCCACGATATTATCTCCCGATGGAAATCAGAAAATCTAATTCTGTTAAAAATCAGGGGTTCATACCAATTATGCCAACGAGCATTAAATCTTGCAATTATTCTTATAATCAAATATTTCACTGATGAAAACAATAACTCATTTTTATTGTTTTCATTTTGATGAAAGAAATACAGCAACCTGCCAAATAAACTTCATATCTGTGATTGAAAGATAGCAATGTTTGTTTCTCGTTGTAAACAAGTCATGTTAACAAAATTAATGCGTTTCAAAGTGTCAAGCCAATTATTTCTTAGCTATTACCGAAAGGAAATTTGGAAAAGAGTAATATGATATCTATATTCCAATAAATCATTTATCAATCAAGAACGAAAGATAAATGAAAAACCCCCAGCTGGATGTTTTAATCGGTAAAATTAAATAAAGTGAAGTTGGATAGAGTGTAATGATGTACGATCAGTATTTATGTCTTCAGCCATGAAAGACTGACTACACATGGCTTTCGAAGAAAAGTAACCTTGGGAAGTCGTATACGCGTGAAGTATACTTCATGGCACAGACATGAATATCAATTAATATTTAATTTTTCCGTAGTATAATGTATACATTTGTGTTTGATATTTTTCTTATATTATAGCCTGATATTCTCTCAAACAATTTATAATATACTCAACGTTTTGCTTTTTTACAAATATAGTTTATTTCGGAAATATAATGATTACTAATGACTACATATTGTGTAAGACTAAGACTTTCATTTAGAAACATCAAATTGTACACAACTAAATACACACAAAAGATTTATTAACTAACAAATAGAAGGCTTCATTGCTTATCTGCGGCATTATAATTGCTATTTTAATATTAGACATAATAAGAAAAGAGAGTATCACTGTAGGTATACGCATTACAGAGAAAAGCAGAGTAACATAATAATCTTTATGTAGACATACAGTTGAAATCACTTAATGTTAAACCCATAGTGTTTAAATGCGGTTAAAGCTTAATAATATAAACGTATGACAAGAGCTGAAAATACTAAATATTTAATAAACCAGTTTGAAATATTCAAGTGAATAATTTTCAGTTCTCATGCTGAAAGCAGATGAAAGCAAATGTAAACTAAACCAGGTGTTACATTCAGATTGTACACAAACTAAAGAGTACACAATACGAGGGGGTGTAGCTCAGTGGTAGAGCGTTCGCTTTGCATGTGAAAGGCCCGGGGTTCGATCCCCCGCACCTCCAAAGTGTTTTTCTTTTTACAAATTTTGGGTTGAATTTAATTTTAATTGAATATGCAAGTTAGTCATCATTCGATAAAAAGTTAACTATTTAAGTTTAGAAATTAAATTTTATATTTTGGAAGTTTTTAATAAATTGCCTTTAATTGAAATTTTTTTATGAAATATTAAATTAAATTCATGACGCCAACCAAAAATATAATAATCGTAAAGAATTCTGTGTTATTTATATTTTCAGTATATCACTGCTTGACATCAGAAACTGATGTTGTCTTTATGTGCAACAAATGACCGTTGAGAAATAAACAAAACAAAATACAAACTGATGGCGGCTGGAGATGTTAAATATGTCTTGGTCGCAATGTCTTCCACGTGAAGTGATATCCCTGGAGGTGGTAAGCCAAGTATGTGAATATTCTGCTTGGTTCCTATTTCTAAACTACAAAGACCCACCTACTTTTGGGGAAACAATGACACACCCACTAGATGTCGCATTATATAAGTTGTCATCACTTCCGCTCCTTGTAGTGCTGAAAGTTGAAAATCCTGGAAACAGCTGGGCATAAAAAACACTTATAATCCTGGTGACTGAGGCAAGTAAATGTTGGATAACATGTACAAGAACAACTGCCTATGCAGCTTCAACTCGCGATCATAATCACATCGATTAATATATTATTATGTGCCTATCGATCTGCAGCCATTAACCAGATATTTTGTACCGGTGAAAGACATTTCAAATATACTGGTCTTGGCAGCAGCCGAACATCTTTTATATCTAGGAAAGTAAATATAATATCAGCACCATGTGATCGTGCATTTTTCTGTTGAAAATTAGTATTTCGAAAGACTCGAATAAAAGGTAGAGCTATAGGCATTAACACCACAGAAATGAAAAAGGCCATCTTTCAAAGTGCCGTCAATATAAATAAGAGGTAATTGTGAGATACCTCCAGTGACACTTCATCTTGTGCAGAGTGTCATGGTAATGGACCAATGTGATCATGTCAAATGCATGCGGGAATGTGTGTTCTTCATGATGCCACCAAACATGGATGCGATAATGATGATATTGTGAATAGAACAGAGATTCGTGTCCAAAATATTTTAATATTCAAAATGAATTCAGTTTTTGTGTGTGTTTCGTAATGTCGTACTCGTTTTATTTATTTTTTGCTGTATTTCATTAGTGACATCACATACTTATATCAAATTTCATGTAATCTTACATTCTTTATATTAAAATTAATATTTATCATTTTATGATTTTAGATTTGAATTATGCTACTTCAGGAAGAAAGTCAAACAACAAAAAAGTTATTTGTTAGATAAAAATATTAAGCTATACAAATTTTCAAGAAATTTGGAATCTTGTGGATACTTAAATATCAATAGTTAATCTCTGACCAGTAATTCATTTATAATCATTGATATTGGCTCAGGCAGATATTAGATGTTGCATACACAAGCACAACTGTTTATCCATCTTTATTAGGTTGGTGCGTATGAAATGTCGGATTCTTAAGTGATTGTATAAAACTGCATATCTTTCTTCAAAAGCTGTTTATTCAATCAAAGTATGCTCCATTCGCTTCAATACACTTCTCCCAACGAGATTTTAAAGCGTAGATGCCTGTCTTAAAAAATTTTGGTCTTTAGAATTAATAAACTCTGATATCGAGTTTTTTAGACTGTCTTCATTTTCATAGTGTTTGCCCCTTAAAAACAGCTCTAAATGCTTGAAAAAATGAAAATCGGTCGGCGAGAGATCCGGTGAATAGGGTGGATGCTGCAATGATGAGCTTACGTTTAACCGATCCAGCTTATTTCGCTCTGTCAGTGCGTGCGGTACCCACTTGTCCATCTTCTTAACCTTGCCAATCTCAGAAAGGTGTCTCAATATCGTTGTATGGTCAACTTTCATCCTGATAGCAAGTTCCCTCGTGGATACGGCTGGATCCGCTTCCACTAGAGCCTTCAGGTCATCATTCTTCACAGACGTTTTGGGTCTTCCGCGCGGCTCATTTTGCAGTGAAAAATCGCCAGTCCGAAATTTTTCGAACCAACGCTGCACTTTCCGATCGTTAACCGTATTCTCCCCAAACGCTTGGTTTATGTTGCGTGCAGCTTTTGCAGCACTATTACCAAGTTTGTACTCATATAAGAAAATGACGCGAATGTCGGCAGAATTCATATCGGCAATAAACTCAAAAGAAATAAAAAAGGGAAGACCTTCGAGAAAACCTATTTTGCTGAAATGAGTCTCTGGCAATGGACAATACGAGTATGAATGAGGTTATGCTAAATACAAAAGTATAACGAAAACAGGGAGGAAAACGTCCGCATGTAAAGAGAATCCGACATTTCATACGCACCAACCTATAAAACGGTGCTACAGAAGTATCGATCGTAATGACTGGCTCATGGTGAAAAGATAGTCTCTCGGATACTGTTGACTAGAGGTTTTCTGGTAGTGAGAGATTTCGAAAAAAGGCAGCCAAATTTTTATGTAACGAAAAAACTTTATACAACATCGATTATATATGATCGTAAATTAACATGCTGAAATCTAGTATTTGTTTGTGTTTGAATAAAGTACAGAACTATTGGCTGAAACACAACAGAAATGTAATGGCCATTGTTCAAAGGGTTGTCATTACACCAAGATATGTCACTAAGGTCATATCACACCATCACTGAAGGGCATAGGACAATATGACAATGTCGAATGTACGATGGCAATTTATATTCTCTCCGATGCTGTCAAAGACAGATGCGAAAATCATTATACTGTGAGCAGAACAAATTGTTCTGAAAACAAGATATCATAACCTTTCTGCGACCAGATTCTTCGTTCATTACAAAGTTGAAGTCTTTTCCTATCCCTAATGTAGTTTCATGACTAGCAGCAGCCATGATTTTCGAGCCGACAGTCCATGCGATGACAGACATTAAATCGTTCATAAAAACAAATGTTGTCTTGAATTGATAAGACAATCGTATCTTTCTGTTAGTGATAGAGTACCATCGAGATCTATTAAGATATTGCATGTGATAGGATTCAACATATCGATCCTTAATTTCGCAGACGGCCAGAAATCACTATTTGCACGAGATCAGTACTGCGATATGGTAAACCGCAAGGATAATAGGTTATGATGTTAACTTTATCAAAGTAAAAAAAAAATCAGTAAACGACGGCAAGACAAAATATTTTCAGCAGGCAATAACATTCCAATGTAAATTATGTATGAAAAACCAATTAAAAATTTATTTATTTAAACACCTTAAAAATATCACTTTACCGCTCATTTTACATAAATGCGCTGTGAAAAGCTGATCATATATATCATAGCATTTTCCTTTTTTAAGTGTAAATTTCACAGGCATGGTATGTCACCTTCATGGAGAGGCAGTTTTAACAGTTATCAGTGTATAATATGTTTTGTAAAAAAAACAATTGAATTTATGAAAACAGTTCGTTTTCAACATATTTATTACATAACTAAAACAAATTACAAAAGTAAATTTTTAGTCTGTCATTTCCTTAATTGCATAAATACTTTCGCCAAATAAAATCAAACTATACTTAATTACTCTATAATTTTACTATGCAATGATTCTATTCCATAATTGTCTGGAATATAGAATTGCATTATGGGTATTTTGTTACACATTGTATAAGAATTTTCCTACTGTGTATGATTTAAATTTTATATTTTAAAAAATAAGGGTATATTTCATTGGTAGAGTATAGATATTTTATTTGTAAATATGCTATTATAAATATTTGTCACATGTAGAATGAATATTATAAGTTAACTAAGCAATCAAAATTCTCCATCAATACATTTTTCTCATCTTTTATTTTAATTTAAATTATGTAATTTTAGGTGGATAACCATTAATTTAAAATGTACTCTTTTCTATGTAAGACAATTAGCATTCTTGAAATTATATACTGATCAAAATTAAAGAATGTTCTTATGATTTTATAATTTGTGTTTACTGAAGATTCTTTTTTTATAATTTTTTATGGTACTTAAATATGTTTTAAAATGAGTGGGCTGTAAATATTAAAGTAAAATCAGATTTGATCTCTACAATTAAATGATCGTACGCGTACATAACGAGAGAAAATTACTTAAAAGATAAACTCTTGATTTAAGGAAATTGTATTAAATTAGTATTCTGATTAATCGTTTATCAATAAGGCATCAGAGACTAATGCTTTTGAATTTTTAAACTTGAAAATTGAAAATAAGAATGAATCGAGTGCGGGACGCAGTATAAATATTTGACGTCATTCAAAGAAAATATGCACTTAACATCAAAAGAAACAAAATTACTCTTGTAGAGCTCTAATTTCATGTGAAAATTTCTTATTGGTTTTCATGTTTTTACTTTTTATGCAAGATGGATAAAATTTGTCTTTGAATTTTTTATGCTTGCATTATTTTTCAAAATTTATTATGCATTTTTATAAAATATGATCATTATACACAAATTTGAATTAATGTTTCATCATCATAATGATTAGTACGAAATTATTGTGTATTGAATTTAAATACATGACCACCATTAATTATAAATTTGTAAACTTCCTGGCATTACAACTGAAAACATTTGTAAAGAGAGAAAAACAACTAGATGCGCAGGTGTTTGGTAACAAGTCCATCAACAAAACCAGGTGTTTTATTCCCATCGTGTGAAATTAAAAATCTGAATATATTCGGATGTAGGGGGTGTAGCTCAGTGGTAGAGCGTTCGCTTTGCATGTGAAAGGCCCGGGGTTCGATCCCCCGCACCTCCAATGTTTTATTTTTTTTTGAGGCAATTTTGCTATAAGCTGCAAAACCAAATTTATTTCCCTCATTAAATAAAATACTATTAATTTTAATGTCAGGAATAAAAATATATTTTGAAGATTGAATTTAGTTATTTTATTTACTTTAAATAATATTTTTTTTATAGAATGTTAAATTGAAATTATTCCTTTATAAAAATATACTAGTAATTTCAATGAATTCATTTTTTGCCTAAAAACAAATTTATGCAGTTTGTATTACCACTGAATTTTATTACTGACATCACAAACTAATATCAAATTTCATATAATCTTATATTCTTTGCATTCAATTATAAAATGATAATGGATACAAGAAATAATTTTTCGTGTAAATGCTGCTTCATACATAAAAAATGTCACTTCTATTGCTTCCCAGTTTTTTTGCATTGTAATGCCAAAGAAATTGTAAATACTGATTAGAAATTGTACGATTTGTTTTCTAAAAGTTTATATCACCTGCACTGAGGTGTGACTATTATCGGTGTTAAGATACTAGTGAATTTCCAAATCGCACCATGATATATGCTTATTTGTCATATGGGGGAGGAGAGAATCTATTTGTGTTGGAACATTGATTGAACCTCCACTGTGTAATTTTTTTTTAGAGAGCACTTCTGATGATGATGATCGATTTGTTTGCAACAGGGAGAAGAGCAAGATGCATTTTTCACTATCCAAAAGTATCAGCAATCAAACACGAGTCTTCCCGCTTTAAAGGAAAGATTGTCACCATCGTGGTATGGTAAACAACAATAATAAGCTCTCTAATAGTCGATAATTTCAACGGTATTTCTAGTTACTTTTCTGCTTAAAAATTTCTGCAAATTAGGTTGTCAATGGAGTATTCAGCCAAGTCTTATCAATTTATGCGAGAAATCAATCCCTTTTATCAATCCGTATATAAGCCTTTTATAAAAATTATTACTAATTTTGTGAGGAAAACTGTTGATTTAAAATGAACACTTCTCTGTGTGTGTGTTGTCTGTATCAATAATTATTTTTTATATTATATGTTGGCCAGAATTAAATATTATTATATCGCATAATTTGAGTTTACTTAAGATTCTCTAAATTTTTTTATTTTTAAAGTATATAAACATAACTTAAAATATGTAGTTTGCAAATATCAAATTAAGATTTAATTTAATATCACTGAATGAACGTAAGCATATGCAACAATCGATCTTATTTAAATGCTGAAAATTAAAATAAAGCGAAAATCTTTTTAATATAATAATCATGTTGAAATTTTATTTCTTAAAAGAAATTACCAATTGTGTTGATATTATCTAAAACTATGCATATGGTATTTTTGTGCATGGTTTGTTAAATATCTACTGATGATAAGAAGCTATTTTTATTAATTCTAAAAGTTATTTAGTCTTTTTTATTTTATAAAAAACACATGTTCAGTTATATATAACTGTTTAAACACAATCTGATTCTCTTTGGGAGTAATGAGAAAGTTTTGCAGAGAGTCAAAAAATACACGAATAAGTTTTGAACATAAAAATTCTTGATTTAAAGAAAATGGATGACATAAGTATTCTATTTAAGTGTTAATAAAAAAAAAAAAAAACCAAAAAAACCAGACTAATGATACACGTATTTGAAGTTTTATATTTAAATAAAAATAAAGCTAAATCGCGTGGGTGTAGAAATTAGGATAAACTTTCAAATGTTATGCAAAGTAAATTTGCACATGACATCAAAAAGCAAAAAAGTGATCTTGTAGAACTCAAATGTCATGAAATAGATTTGTTATTGATTTTTATGTATTTACTTCCAATAAAAATTATCAAATCCAAAATGTAGATAATCTCAATAATAAAAAATAAAAGTATTCAGACTCGGTTCTTTTAAATTTTTCAGCAAAGTATTTGCCGCAATGGGTGTGTATGACGGGTAAATTTGTCTTGAATATTTTATACGTTTATTATGCTTCAAAATTCATTGAAAAAGTTTAAAGAATATGAAGCAAATTAAAGGAATATAATGACATTTCTAAAGAATATGAATAAATAGTTAAATTAATTTTCTTGTAATACTATAATTATAAAAATTGTTGTTTTAATGAATGAACATTATTAAATATAATACTGTAATATTTGTTACATTAAAACAGCTACTTTGAAAACATTCGAAAAAAGAGTTTAAACGATATAGATCTATGCTATTTGAAAAAGCAGAGAACCGTAAGTGTAAAGTTGGGATGGAAATGTAATGAATTGATACTGTGAATCCACAAATTAAATGAGTTTTTTTTAGCCGATTAACAAATAATGTAAGCTTTCTCTAATGACAATAGCTTAGTTGAATAGAATATTTTATTCTCTAAATAATCTTATTCACTCTCGAAATATCGTTCGAGCAAATAATTTTTAATTTATGAGATACTCAGGTGAATTGCAACAAATGCATTAAGAAAAACCAGGTGTTATATTCAGATTGCGTATAATACAAAGTATAAAACTAAACTAAGCTTATGTTGGGGGTGTAGCTCAGTGGTAGAGCGTTCGCTTTGCATGTGAAAGGCCCGGGGTTCGATCCCCCGCACCTCCAAACATTTTATACTTTTTCTCTATGCTGTTTTAATTACCATTTGAATATTCAAATTTATCATGCATATGTTGATTGCAAAATTCATAATTTTAAGGTCAGGAATAAAATTATATTTTGAGGAGATAAAAAAAGTTAATATTACTTTTATTTTCTTTTAATAACTTTTTCACACTAAATTTTAAATTCAAAAACTTTAATTATTTTAACAAATTAAGTTGTTTTTTCAAATGTTGTAATTTTATTGTTAACATTTGCAGTGTTTCATTGTTGATATTACAAACTGATATCAAATTTCACATATCTGACAAAATTACATTCTTTGAATTTAAAATGTATCTCATTCTTTTATGCATTTATAGATTTAAATTACAGTATTGACCATCAATATTGCTAATCCTGGAAGAAATCTAATTGACAGCATAGTTATTTGACTGATACATTACACTGGAAAAATATATTTTACTTTATAAGATCAAATTTTTAAGAGATATGGAAGGATAAACACTGAGAGAAAAATCAGTTTGTAGAACTATCATCTTTTGTAGTAAAATAGCACTAATATGCTTAAGCATAGAGTCAGATGAATATTGGTTTCATGTACTGATAGTGTTGCCTATACAACTTGAAGAATGTATCACTATTCCTCGATTGTATCGCGATTTATGGTGATGAACCATGTGTAGGGAAATTGTTGGCAAGATGTTGCTTGCTAGTGAGAGTTTTGAAGAGCACAATGGAGACAGGGAAGCAGTTGTATATTTTCTATATTGAGGAAGGTTCCTGTACTGCAAAAACATGAGGTCATTCACTATCTTAAAACATAACGTTTCACAGGATTTGAATAAAGAATAAATCCATCGGTCTAAATTCAACACATATGTAAAGGCTATTGTTCAAGGTGTTATCAATGTGAATAAGATGTAAGACAGAGGCCTCTCTTATACCCCCAATACCATTTCTGAGGATCATAAGTCAGTATGGCGATATCGAAAATTTCGTTATTAATGTATATTCTTCCCCATGTTGCCAAACATAGATGCCATCACTATGTTGTTATAAATAAAATTTTGATTAGTCTTTAAACACGACATACGCTCTTTTCGCATCGAGCTTCGTAACTGATCACAGCATTTAAGAGCTCTTGTCTATGACGTAGCTTCAAAAGAACTTGAATCCACGGTTGCCACATTGAGAGTGTATGCTGTGATAAATGTCGTCGAGCTGTTCTTAAAAACAGCTGTTGTCTTTCAAACGTTGTTATTTTTTGTCTCGGCTTTCTGACATAGCTGTAAAAGCCGTTAAGGCTACGTGTCCGTTTTGTCAGCTGTTTATGTCATTGGGCCAATGAAATCCATCATGGCGTTCTATATGACGATCCTGACACCTTGATTCGATATTCTACAGATAATCATGAGATCTCAACGGACACGATCAGCACTACTGCGCTATGATAAATTGCGACCCAGGTGCCTTATAATCCAAGATGCCAAATTCTGAGTTTGGCGATTTTTTGACGGATTTTCTTATGTATCCAGTATGGTGACCTATATGAATTTTTCAGAAAATTCTAGTTTGGTAACCTTAGTATTTACGTCATCTTTCACGTCACGATACGTCATCTTGGCAACATTTCTTCATAGCCAAAAAATTCAGAATTTGGTATCCTGGATGACACGGCACTTGTGCCTGTGTTCCTAGATCGCAATCCTTGTAGGCTATATTTTGACATATACCTAAGAAATGAAAGTGCTGGTAAGCATTTTTTTCTTATATAAGGTATCATATAAATGTTTTATCAGACATCAATTTCCAAATGCAATTTGTGTATAAGGAACTTGCTTTAGAATTCTTTATTTAAATATATTATAGGAGTCACTAATACCTTTTATTATACATAAATAATTTTGAGAAGCTAATGAATCATTCTAATATAAGCACCTTTTTACATATCGTTAAAAATTTCACTTATGTAGCTAGTCATTTTCTTGATGTAGGAATTTTAATGGCCAGCATAGTATTATGTTTCATGACAGGTAATTTTTGTTATTAAATTTGTGAAAACATATATAATATGTTAACCACTTCCTAATTGCATAAATCATCATTGCCTGATGAAATGATAACAATATATAATTGGCTTATAATGATTCGAGCATGGAATACAGAATTGCTTTAAGCGAATTTCATCAAGCATATTTCTAGAATAACTTTCTCAATTATTTTATTTTTTTAAAACTTCAGAGAGCAAATTTTACTTGTGGGCAAAAAGAGCTTTATATATGTATACAACATTAAATATATTCGTTTCATACAGAATGAAAACATCTTAAATTTATTTAGAGTCCAGAGAGTCCAGGTGCAACTTAAAATTTCAAAATGTTATAAAAAACAATGGAGTAATCAGTTCTCCCTATGTAAAATTAAGGAATTATTAAAGATAAAGTTATTAAAGATTTTTATCTTTAATTAGTTATAATAAAGATAAAAAAATTCGTATTAACTTTAATAACTAATTATACATTTATAGTACGTTGTTTATTTATAAAATATAATTATTTTTTCTGTAATGCAAAATTTAGTTAGTGCTTATTGCATAACGATTTCAATGCATTAATATCACAAATTATATAAATATAAATATATATCAGGCACAAGATCTTAAAATTAATGGCACCATGATAGCTAGTTTGAAAACATAAGAAAAGCAAGAACATCACTTAAAATCTGTACTATAAAGGTAATCATTTGAGACTAATAAGCTTTATGTGGAGACGTATTGCAATAAGCTGTTACTAAATTTCCAATTTAGATGTAATTAGCATGATAACTGATGGTACATAAAAAGTGATAAATATTACCAATTTAATATAGAATTTTTTGTCTAATTAGTTTATTTCGTTTGGAAGAATTTTAGTCAAAAATTTTGATGCCATACGATTTGCAGGTGGACTGTAATAAATCCATTAGCAAAACCAGGTGCTTTATTCGATTAGCGTATAATTCAAAGCTTAACGGTAACCACATTTGGGCGTGTAGCTCAGTGGTAGAGCGTTCACTTTGCATGTGAAAGGCCCAGGGTTCGATCCCCCGCATCTCCACATTTTTCCCCATGAATTTAATTCACATGGTCTTCAGTTTTTTTTTTAAATAGTTAACTTCTTTTATTTAATTTTTTAAATTACCATAATCACTAATACATATACCGTAATTATTTATTATTCCTGATATTGGAATATTCTGCCAAATTTTGTGTTGTATTTTAAATTATATCATTTACTAGATGTGTCAAACTAAGTAGGCAGTTACCTTGATGCATTTTCAATTAAAACGTGTTTTTTTTCTAGTGATAATCCTTTCTAAGCAACGTACCAATTTATATCCTAAATGAATATCTAAATGAATAACAGTTTATATCCTAAATAAATGGTTTCTTATTCTTTTTCATATACTATTTCGATATAAGCTTTCCCTATTCATGAGAGGATACCATTAAATTAAAAAAGGCTGACTGAGCGTTCAAGGTATATACCACCATACTTGAAATTATGTATTGACCAGAAATGAAATTATTATTATGATTTCGTCTCTTGAGATTACTTAGGACAATCAATATTTTAACGCAATTTTAAAGCGTCTAAAAATGGCTTAAAATGTTGTATACAAATATGGAATTACAGAATCTGTAATTAGATACTCTTCCATTATAAAAAAAACGTTAATATATGAAACAAAACACAGACATTTTACTTGATGGAAGAAAATTAATATTAAATAAGACAAATAAAAGAACAATATCTATGTTTTCCTTTAGTAAAAATAAGCAACTGAGTTCATCGATTTCAAATGAACCTCACTTGATTGTTAATTGCGGGAAAATTTTATTATTGATTCGAGTAGAGTTATTCAATTCATTCTTTTTTTTGGTATAAAGGTCTTATCAAATGAATATAAGTGAATTTATGCCAATCTTATTACCTTTAAATGAAAAGTTTAGCATAGGGTTTCAAAGAGTCATGACTTAGCTAAAAAATTGAGATAATTTTCGTTTAAAGAATGTATGAGTGTTCTGTTGAACTGTTAATCAGTATTGAATCATAAACAGGTACATTTGAATTTTAAAATTTATAAAATTAAATAAAGAGGAGGAGGAAATATTACAAATAGGCACAATAATCAATTCAATCATTATAAAAAATTTCACACTATATATATATATATATATATATATATATATATATATATATATATATATATATATATATATATATATATATATATATATATATATATATATATATATATATATGTATATACAGGGTGATTATAAAAAAACTTTGCCAACATCTGCACTTCTAGCGTCCATTCTATTTAACCGATCAAGATGATATTTCAAATATAGTTCTTTTGAGATATGCGCTCGAGATTCTGTGAATGGCAACACAGTGGCCCTCGCGGTTACAGTTATAGTGACAGAAACTCTAAATGTTCGAATGGCAACGTCTACTTTTTACCATCGCAAAATGTTCAGCACATGCGAAAACCCTAAATAACGTTGAAACGGTACCGATATGTCTAAAAACGGACGTGTTCTGCAAACACAAAAAAGAGTTCTGAAAACCGGCCAATAAAACACGATCTGGGCGCACGCAATCAATTTGCATGTGACAGAGTCAAGAAACCAATCACAGAACGCCGGTCGCCAGATATTCAGCGTAGGAAACCTATAAAATACCAAGCGGGTATGCGAAGTCGTCATTCGGGAACTCGCACATGCCGACGATATGAGTCTTCCTAGGAAAGTTCGCGGTGAATTGATCAAACTCTATTACCAAAATGGGATGAACGCTGCGGAAGCCTTGCGTGTGTATCGCCGCAATCATCGACAACGACGCGGCCCATGTACTCTGCAAGCTCTGCGTGATTTAGTGCGGAAATTCGAAGATACAGGCTGCACCTGTGACAAACAGCGCTCCGGACGGCCAACTGTTTCTGAGGACGTTGTCATGGAAGTGCACCATACAGTGACTGCAGGACACACAGAAACCGCAAGAGGCATAGCGCGCGTGTTGGATATTCCGAACTCAACGGTCCGCAAGCTCTTGCGCTCGGTACTTCACATGTTTCCCTATCGGTTCCAGCGCGTCCAGGTGTTGGAGCCGGGTGACCCACCACAACGTCTGGACTTCGCAAATGCATTTTTGTTACGATATGATGCGGATAACGACTGGCCACTTCGCATACTATGGACGGACGAGGCGCATTTCACCTTAAATGGCAGCATTAACACAAAGAATTGTGTGCGCTGGGGAGAGACGAATCCTCATGCTGTGGCGCCAGTACCATTATTTGACGCCAAAGTGACTGCGTGGTGCGGCATTACAGCTACATTTGTTCTGGGCCCGTTCTTCTTTGAGGAAACGACCCCGACTGGCCCTGCAACATGTTCTGTAACGGGCCCTCGGTATGCAGCCATGCTGAAAAATTATGTCTTACCGGAGTTGCGTCGGCTGAATGCACTCAATGACATTGTTTGGATGCAAGATGGCGCACCTCCACATATAGCGAGGTCAGTTAAAAGGCTCCTGGATCAGCATTTTGGTGATCGCATCATCTCACGCTATTATCCTTTTCCGTGGCCTGCGTGATCCCCAGATCTGACGCCTATGGATTTCTGGTTTTGGGGCTATCTCAAATCCAGAGTTTATCTGTGCAATCCTCAAACATTGTCGGACTTAAAGGATTCTATACGGCGTGAGATTGGAAACATCCCTCGTGCCATGTTACGTGCAGCGACATTGTCCACCGTTTCCCGCATGCAATGCGTAATTGCCTATGATGGCACTCATGTGGAAAATGTTTGAAATTAATAAAGATTTTTTTCTGTATGTGTTCTCATCATTGAGCAGTGTCTTGCCTCTGTCGTATGCATTATTCCTCCGTGCGCCTTGAATAACTGTTTGTATGTGTATAACACGTCGGTTTTCGGACATATCGGTACCGTTTCAACGCTATTTAGGGTTTTCGCATGTGCTGAACATTTTGCGATGGTAAAAAGTAGGTATTGCCATTCGAAAATTTCGAGTTTCTGTCACTATAACTGTAACCGCGAGGGCCATTGTGTTGCCATTCACAGAATCTCGAGCGCATATCTCAAAAGAACTATATTTGAAGTATCATCTTGATCGGTTAAATAGAATGGACGCTAGAAGTGCAGATGTTGGCAAAGTTTTTTTATAATCACCCTGTATATATATATATATATATATATATATATATATATATATATATATATATATATATATATATATATATATATATATATATATATATATATAATACTGCTATATTAACTATCAAATGCATTACTTTAAAACCTGTAAGAATATAATTATTATTTCAAAGATCTTAGGAAAACAAAGTTCGCACAACAGCAGATCTTACTTACTACAGGAAAAAACATCATCTGATTTTCTATAGATATCGAATTGTAATAAGCCGAATTTTAAATTTTTAATGTAGATGAGATTAACTTAATAATCATTAATATAAATAAATGATAATTGCCTATTTTATGAAAATAATTTATCATCTAATACAATTGTGCTTATTCAGAAGTGTCACTGAAGTAAATAATTTTGAATTATTGCAATGCGCAGGTGCATCATAAATAAATTAAGAAAACCAGGTGTTTTATTTAGATCCTATTTTACTCAAAGTGTAAAGACCGGCTTCTGTCAGGGGTGTAGCTCAGTGGTAGAGCGTTCCTTTTTGATCATAATAAATGGCTTTGAAATGTTGCTTATGTGTTTTTGCATTTTTCGGTGTTCTGTGGGGGATGTAGCTCAGTGGTAGAGCGTTTTCTTTGCATGTGAAAGGCTCGAGGTTCAATCCCCGCATCTCCAAATAGTTACTTTTCACCAAACATTTTTTTAATGATTGTGTTATTAAAAATATAATGAGCGAATTTATCATTGAGGTTGAATAGGAAGTAAATAATTTTAAGGTTTGAAATAAATATAATTTTAAGGTTACTGTGAAAATTTTTTTAATTAAAAATATATTAACTTGTTTACTCCTTTTTGATCATAATAAATGGCTTTGAAATGTTGCTTATGTGTTTCTGTATTTTTTGGTATTCTTTCGCGGGTATAGTTCAGTGGTGGAGTGTTCGCTTTTCAAGAGAAAGTCCCGGTGTTCAAACCACCAACTAGTTACATTTCACCAAACATTTTTTTGTGCTGATTTTATTTTTAAAAATGTAATGAGTGAATTTATCATTGAAGTTGCATTAGTAGTTAATAATTTTAAGGTTCGAAATACATATAGTTTGATGGTTATTGTGAATAAAATTTTAATTAAAAATATCACAAAATGTTTATTCCTTTTTGATCATAATAAATCGCTATGAAATATTATTTATGTGTTTTAGAATTTTTAGGGGTATATCCGGTGTGTAGTTGAGTTGTAGAGCGTTCGCATTGCATGTTAAAGGCGCGTTGTTCGATCCCCCGTACCTCCAAATAGTTACTTTTCACAAGAAAAAAATTCTTTTGTGCTAATTGTTTTTTTAAAAATGCAATAAGCAAATTTATTATTGATGTTGAATAGGAAGTAAATAATTTTAAGGTTTGAAATAAATATAATTTAAAGGTTACAGTCAATAAAATATTAATTAAAAATATCACAAATAGTCAATTCCTCTTTGATCATAATAAATGGCTTTGAAATGTTACTTTGCAATTTTCCGTGCTTTTTCGGGGGTGTAGCTTAGTGGTAGAGTGCTTGCTTTGCTCGTGAAAGGCGCGAGGTTCTATCTGCAGCTCCTCAATATATATATTTTTCACCAAACGTTTTTTTAAACTGATTGTGTTATTAAAAATGTTATGAATAAATTTCTGATTGAAGTTGAATAGGAAGTAAATTATTTTAAGTTTTAAAATGTAAATATAATTTGATGGTTGCAATGAATGAAATTTTAATTAAATTTATCACATAGTTTATTTCATTTTTGATCTTATAAATGGATTTGAAATCTTACTTATTTGTTTTTGCATTTTTTGTGTTCTGTCGGGAGTGTAGCTCAGTGGTAAAGCGTTCGGTTTGCTTGTGAAAGCCCAGTTGTTCGATCCGTTGCACCTACAAATTGTTTATTTTTACCAAACATCTTTTTTTATACCTATTTCGTTATTAAAAATGAAATGATCAAATTTAACATTGAGTTTGAAAATGAAGTAAATAATTTTAATGTTTGAAATAAATATAACTTGAATGTTATTGTGAATAACATTTTAAGTTGAAATATTACAACTAGTTTATTCCTTTTTATCATAATAGATGGCTTCGAAATATTGCTTTTGTTTTCTGCATTTTTCGGTCCTCCGTCTGGTGTGTAGCTCAGTGGTAGACCGTTCGCTTTGCATGTGATAGGCCCAGGGATCAATCCTCCTGCACGAAACTTTATATTTGTGCTGATTGTGTTATTAAAAAGGTAATGAGCGAATTTATCATTGAGGTTGAATAAAAGTTGTAGGAGTAATTCTAAGGTTTGAAATACATATAATTTGAAGGTTACAGTGAATAAAATATTTATTAAAAATATCACAACTAGTTTATTCCTTTATATTATAATAAATGGCTTTGATATAATGGTTATGTGTTTTGGCATTTTTTGGTCTTCTCTCGGGGCTGTATCTCAGTGGTAGAGCGTTCGCTTTGCATGTGAAAGGCCCTGGGTTCGATCCCCTGCCCCTCCAAATAGTTACTTTTCACGAAAAAAATTCTTTTGTGCGAATTGTGTTTTTAAAAATGCAATGAGCAAATTTATCATTGAGGTTGAATAGGAAGTAAATAATTCTAAGGGTTTAAATAAATATAATTTAAAGGTTACAGTGAATAATATTTTAATTAAAAATATAACAACAAATTTATTTTATTTTGATCATAAGAAATGGATTTGAAATATTGCCTATGTGTTTTTGCATTTTTCGGTGGTCTGTCGGGGTTGAAGATCAGTGGTAGATCGTTCGCTTTGCACGTTGAAGGCCCGGAGTTGGATACCCCGCTCATCCAAGTAGTTACTTTTCCCCGAACAATTTTTTGTGCTGATATATTATTGATGTTGAATATGGAGTAAATATAATTTTTAGGTTTGAAATAACTGTATTTTGAAGGTTACAGTGAATAAAATGTTACTTAAAAATGCCACATCTTGTTTATCATAATAAATGGCTTTGAAATGTATCGTATATGTTTTTGCATTTTTTAATATTTTACTTCTGATTTACAAATAGATATTAAATTTTATATAATATTTCATATGATCATGAGTTTATTAAAATAATTTAATTTAATAAATTTTCAAAAATTGAAGCATAATCATATACATATATCTTTTGAATTACAATAAACTTTTCTTTTTCGTATCTAAAGATATCAATTTTTTAATAGTTTGCTTTTTCTCTTAATTTCGCTGATTAATTTTTTGCTATTAAATAAAAGTATTATATTTATAATGCTATTCAATCATTGAATGTGGAAGTATAATTTGGGAAATTTCCGACACATTTTATTTTCTCATCTATTTTATTTTATATTTTGAAGTTTAGTATATTTTTTATTTGTAAAATAAAAAAAAATATGTTTTAAATACTTTATTGAAAATATTCGTTTCAAAAGGATTACACTTCATAAGCTAATTAAATGGGTCAATATAGGTAGATTGTTTCTAAATAAATGTAGATTTAAAACTTCAAAAGTACACTAAAAAACAACTTAACACACAATCACTATTTCTTGCACAAAAGATAAGTAAATGCGCATTTTTGAATTTTTTGAGAGCCAACAGCAAGTACACGACTGGCCATTAAAATTGCTACACCAAGAAGGAATACAAATAACAGAACGATATTTATTGGACACATACATTATAGTGGAAAGAAGAAGTGATTAGATTTGCAGGAAATTGGGATGTATAGATCTTGAGAAATCAGTACCCAGAGCAGCCACCTCTGGCTGCAATAACAGCATTTATCCGCCTAGGCATGGAGTCAAACAGAGATTGTATGGCATGTACGGGGATCTCAGTCCATGCAGCTTCAACACTATGCCACAGCTCATCGACAGTAGTGGATGGTGAGTGATGGCGTGCCAATCGCTCGGCAACCATTGACCACACGTTCTCAATTGGTGACAGATCAGGAGAACGTGTTGGCCAGGGTAACAGTCGAACCTGTTCTGTATTAAGGAAATTTAGAACAGTACGGGCAACATGCGGTCGTGCATTATCCTGTTGAAAGAAAGCATCAGGGAAGCCTCGAAGATAGGGCAGAGCCACGGGCCTTAACACATCGGAAATGTAACGGTTGCTGTTCAAAGTGCCGGTAATGCGAACAAGAGGTGATCGAGACGTGTATCCAATGGCACCCCATACCATCACTCCAGAAGATGGGCCAGTATGGCGATGTCAATGCAAGCTGGCAATGCGCGTTCTCCACGATGCCTCCAAACACGGATGCGGCCATCATGGTCCTGTACACAGAACCGAGATTCATCTGTAAAGATGACGTGATGCCATTCCCGCGTCCAGGTTCGTCACTGATCACACAATGAAGGCGCTCCTGTCTGTGACGCAGCGTCAATGGTTGCCGAAGCCATGGTCGCCGTGCAGACAATCCATGCTGCTGCAAACGTCGTCAAACTGTTCGAGCAGAAACTTGTTGCCTTGCAAATGACTCCATTTCTCGACTCAGGGTTCGTGACGTGGCTGTACGTTCCCTTGTGACCATGCGGAAAAGATGTCTGTTTTCTCTGCTGTTAGTGATGGGGGTCGCTGAGATCCTGCATGACGTTCCGTATGATTGTCCTGAACCCATCGATTCCATATTCTGCTAACAGTCATGGGCTCTCGACCGACGCGAGCAGCAATATTGCGGTACGATAAACCGCAATCCCGGTAGGTTATAATCCTTCCTCGATCAAAGTCAGACACGTGTTGATAGGCATTTCTTCTTCTTACACGAGACATTACAGCAACTTTCTTTGCCGAAAACAACGTTGAAACGGAAATTGAGTATGAGAAAACTGCTGTGACATCTCTGGTTTTATACACATTGTAGATGTCGCTTCTGTCGCCAGCTTTGTATGCATGCGCTGAAAATCTAATGATTTGCATATCACAGCAAGTTCTACATGTCGTGCAAATTTCACGTGTGTGGTGTGCCGCTTTCCTGGTGTAGCAATTTTAATGGCCAGTAGTGTAGATCCTATTTAGTCACAACCACAATGCGGATATTATAAAGACTACAATCATGGAATACAGAAAATAGCTTTTATGAATTTGAATCAAAGGCAATAAAACTGATTTTCTCAAATTAATATAGTTTTGAGCAAATATTTTAAACAATATAAAAATCGAGAATAAGTAGAATAAAGATTGGTAAATTATTTCGCACGGAAATAAAATAACATTTAGTAACTTTTGCAAAATAGGTGAAATCATGAAGTATACTTCCGTAAATGTTTCATGTTGTCGACCACTACTTTTAACATCAAATTTACAGCGCCAATTTTTTCTCTTAGTAAGTCGGACAATAATTATGGTCAGGAAATACTAAACATTTTCCTCGTTAAAAAGTGTATGCAAAAAGAAAAAATGAAATATCTATTTCCCATTGTTTAATAACTTCTGGAATTAAACACGTGTGGAATTGCACTCATATGAGAGTTAAACTCTCTGACTCATTGCTAGACATAATAATAAATTTATTTGATGGTGGTGTTGTGTGTGCATAAACATCGTTGAATGCTTCGTATAAGCACTCGCTCTCCTGCAAAACATCCAGTTCTTTATTCGAGATTCCAAACAAGACTATATGATCCACCAAAGTGATGTGAGTAACATCTCTATCTTTTAGACTATTAGCGAACGCTTTACGCCAAGATTTAGCACGGCTTTAAATATGACCTTAATGAACCTTTAGATTTCATATTTTGAAAGCTTATTTTTCATGAATCTGTTGAAAAATTAATCATTTGCATATTACTACATATTCTTGTTGTCATTCATGGTAAACAGCTTTAAAGGTCAGCTGTATTAATCTATTTTGTGCCAAATTATTTTACCTTCAAATTTATAAAAACTATGAGTGAGTTAGCTTCGTAATCATTCATAAATTCCTTTTATATAATGAAATAAAAATAATATTTATTCATGAGTATTTAATCATAAAGTATGAAGTTGTATTTATTCGTACTTCATTCAATTTTTTTAATAGTTTTCTTACCTATTTTAATTTTGTGCTTTGAAACTTAAGAGCAATTCTATTTGTCAATCATAAGTATTTTCTTAAACGTGATGTAAAATAAAATTTGTGAAATGTAGGATATACTTCATAAATTAATCAAATAATTATTTTTAAGCAATCTTAGATTGAAAATTTTAAAAAGCTGAAAGATGGAATCTAAAAGAACCACTTTCTTTCACATAAATTATAAATGTAGAAAGACGGTAGTACCAACTTTCTATATTTAATACAAAGGTAATCCCCTGTTTTGTTATAAAAAAATGAGCCAATTGCAAGGAATAGAATAATGGAATGCTAAAATTTATTATATGAGAAGAAAAGATGATATTAACAACTCTAGAAAAGAAAGACGAGTAAAGAAACAATCAATAAAAAGATTTTGACGTGTTCGAAATATGACTAGATATTCACGTGGAAGTGGATGTCATAAATCCCGTGAAACGATATTTTTCAATTATTGTCAAGCAAGTACAATCACGGAAAATGCTTATATACATACTTCAAGGTCTCGACCCACTTTTGGCGTATGACTTACAACTATTTTATTTTGTCATTAGATTTGATCATAGTTTTGGAATTGGAAACAACCAAATATTTCATTAAATTCTGCCTCATTTGTTGAAAAAAATGGGATTGTTCTTAATTGGAAGACATTGGTATGTAGGGATTAAAGTATTCTCATAAAATTAGTTCATGAAAATGCTAGTGGCATATTTTGGATTCGTTAAATTACCTTTAAATTTCCACAATGTTCCATGTAATGCAGTTGTTTTTGATATAATGGAATAAATAACCAAACCGCCTATGGCCGTCGTGCAATATTTGAACATCCACGATAGGGTGCTTTCTGGGAGATTCCTTTTTATCAAATATTGCACAACGGCAATATTTGTGATGTGCAATATTTGATAACCATATCGTGATTTGGTTATCATGGAATAGATAACCGAACCACCTATGGTCATTGTGCAGTATTTGAACATCCACGATAGGGTGCTTTCTGGGAGATTCCTTTTTATCAAATATTGCATAACGGCCATAGGCGGTTTGGTTATCATGGAGTAGATAACCGAACCACCTATGGCCATTGTGCAGTATTTGAACATCCACGATAGGGTGCTTTCTGGGAGATTCCTTTTTATCAAATATTGCACAACGGCCATAGGCGGTTTGGTTATCATGGAGTAGATAACCGAACCACCTATGGCCATTGTGCAGTATTTGAACATCCACGGCATGTTGCCTTCTGGGAGATTCCTTTTTAGGTAGTGGGAGCGTACTCATGGACTCTGAGGGAGAAAAGACGGTAAACTCCAAAGCACTCTGCTCTATAAATGTGCTTGCAAAAGACAGTGATGCAACATATATTTAGTATTATTCATCAATATCAGAATCAAACCCGAAACCTTGCACACTGAAGAACATTGTTCTACCACTGACTTATGGTTAAACACAATACTAAATTTGTTTGGCATTTACGAAATTTTTCCAAATTTGCTTTAACGTACAAAATAATATTAATATTAGCTGTTCTATGTAAAAAAACATAAGCTCGGATTTATCTGAAGCTGTGTAATATTCCGCAAAATTCTCTATCGTGTGTTAAATGACCGTATTTTTTCCTCTTTCTGTCGGGAAACAATACAGGCGCGACAACATTTTCTAAATCAAAATACATTAGAGTGGAAAAAACATGTTTTTTTCCTGTCAATACTGTGTATGTTCTACAAGATTGTAAAAAGAAATTTATATCTATTTTCTTCTCATTTGGACATCCGTCGACATCATCACTTATTTTGAGAGGTATATTTTCAATTTTAAATGAAGTCTGAGCTCATCTCATGGTATTGAAAATTATATATTGTTCAAAATTGAACATCGTTATTCAAGTTATTTCGTAACTTGAGATTATTTAAGACTTTCATTATTTAATAATATTTTTATGATATATAAACGTGTTTTAAAATGTGGGATGTGGAAATTTTAAATAAGAAGCTATAATTTGATTAATTATAAAATGAACGTGAATAAAAGCAAAGATCAATTTTATTTGCAGGCCAAAAACTAATATTAAATAATTAATCAAATTTTTTGAAAATAAAAGAAATTTTTTGAAAATGAAATTATTTTCTCCTTTTACTTAAAAGAATTAGCAAGGGTGTTGATCTGATATGAAATTGCTCATATCATACTTTTGTAATTTGTTTGTAAAATTGTTTGATGTTGCTTGACATTAAAAAACTTTGTAAAGTTTTTTGATGTTGCATTAACAATATCTTCCTACTTCATGCTGAGTATCAATCGATAGAAGATATTATAAATGATCTCTGAAGAATTTTTCGTTCTTTTTTAAATTAAAGAATCAATGATTTTTAGAAGATAAAATAAATTTTGTTCATCAATTTGTATTTTTTATCTTGTGAAATCTTCAAAATTATTTCAGATTTATGACACATGTATTTTTTTGAGAAATTAACTATCTTTTTTACTGAATTAAATTGACACTCAAGTTGTTTTTTTTCCCTGTCCTATATTAATTCAACATGGGGGCACAAAAAATGTCGGAAATTGTTTTGTCAGATAAATCAATTATCTTTTTTTAATGAAAGTTTTAGGGAAGTAAATTTTCTTCACGTAAATAGCTTTTTTGGTGCTCCTTAAAATATTTAAAAATAGGAGATTTTTGTTTCCAAGCTTCCTACATTTTAAGGGGAATCCTTCCTCAAAATAAATCTAGAAATGAGCTTCAGCGCCACCTAGCGCAGTTGTTTGGGGGCAGTCCTTCTTACAAAGACTGAAAGAACTGATTGGTGAATTTAAACTCATAAGCTACACCACAGCACTTGTTTACAAAGAAAAAATAGTTCCTATCTCAATGGGGGGGGCGCATTTTAAGTGGGGAATGAGAAGACCACTTAACCGCAATAGGGGTAAAGTGGACAATATAACCCTCCGCATCCTAATTTCCTTCAGCATGTTCTGACGCAGATTTTCGCCGCATATGTGGTCAGTTTGTTTGTCCCCTCTCGCCTCAGGGTATTCGTTCCTGGAAGTGTATGTCTGTAAATCTCATGGGTGAGGAAAAAGTAGGGCTGACTCAAATGCTTCTCAAATTTGACACCGGAAATATCCGTTGTGAGCTTTGTCAAGCAATGAGAGAGAAAAAGTTCTGCTTAGAGATTTTGGAAAGAAATATTCTATTTACTGTTCAGCAGAAAAGTATACAGATGCATAAAAAATAAGAAAATTGTTATTATTATTCATCAAATGATCAAAACTTAATATCAATGTTCAAATAAAAATATAATAATAATAGACTTAATATTAGAGCTCGTTTTCAATATGGCGCGGAAGGAGTCCCCTTAAGAGGATTTACTTACAGTGATATATCAAAAAAAGGAAGAAATTAAAAACACTCTCGATAGCCAATCTTTCCGACGTGAATGCTAAAAGCAGAGATAGAAACACGAGTAATCATTGGTCAACATTTGCAGATAAGGAATTCTCACATTCTACTTCAAAAATCGCATTCTTTGAAGCGTGACGCATAGCAACTGACAAATAGCTTGCAAGATATGTTAATCTGTGACAGAAATAAGATAATGCAACATGTAGCTGATAGTCTAAAAACTGAACACATTCAGATGACATTTATACTGTCATTCGTACTAATTTTCCAAAGATAATGAGATGCATTCAGAAGTGGTAAGATTTGATAAGACTCACTATTAACATCCAACCCCATTCCGACCCACTGCAAACATTCAACTCCTACGAACAACCAACCCCGAAGAAGGAATGGAAACAAACGAACTGTTGAAAAGAAGATTGTTGTTGCACCAGCATGATTCCCTGTAACTAGTCCTGAATTGTGCTTCTACCATATAGATAGAAGCATCCGTGTGGGGTCTTTTTCAGTTTGAAGCAAAAAGCAAGCAGAAGAACCCCTATACTTGGCCTACTCCCCAGAGGTATCATTTCACTTGGAAGATATTGCGAACGCCTAGTTTCAACGTGCCCCAGCCGCCATTAGTGAACACGACAGATCTTCTGTTAAGTTGGGATTTGAATTCACTACCTTCTGACAATGTGAATGACGCCGTAACCAACCAGACAACTCCGGCCTCAGTTGAAAATAAGATTAGAGCACTAATCATTAGACTGCCAGTTCTACGCAAGTCGCAAGGAAGAAAACTCGGAAAATTCCTAAGTATCCACGGACAGACATCCAGAAATCAGAAATGTATCGATTTTTATTTTGTTCAAGCAGGGCTGGAATTGAATCAAGCACCTTTTAGCCGGAAAAGTAAGTTTCTACCACTCGGAAGCAATGAGCTCTGAATCAAGATTTAAACTTATTTACTCTTGATTGTTATTCTATTAAACTGCATCACATAATTTATTTAAAAATAAAAAAGCTATAAATGGCACAATCATTTCTGTTCACTTGAAATAATATGAAATCTGCATTATGCTATTTCTATGTTGGGAAACTCTATGTAGAAACTTGGTAGAAATAAAATCTTAAATTTAAGTGATTGGGAATAGTTTAGCGCAAATTCTAATCTTATCTTTTTATACTGTGAATAATATAATATGGTTGGTTTGGTGTAGTGTCCATTTGAAATAAACTCATATCATTCCATGTACCGAAATCACAGCCTTGGCAATGTGTACAATTTTATCATTATAGAGATTTCCCTAAAAGGGAAATTTGTCAATAGCTTGTGAAATTCTTATGATGGCTGGGCAGTTAAAAATATGTTCCGGGTTGAGCCAACACCCCCTAGAATATTCTAGGGGGTGTTGGTTGAGCTCCTCCTCAGAATAATATGCTTATGACATTATTACAAAAAACCGAAAATAAATGTAGATAAATTCTTCTAGTCTTTTCTTCTTTTCGTAAGCTTATTTACTACAAAATTTCAAATTCTATTGAAAAATATTCATGTTTAACACTAACAAGTAAAAAATAATACACCATTAAACAATGTAGATCAAATAATTTAAACAACTTCATATGTTTTATCGGTACTTTTCCATTATCGTAACGGGAAAGAAAAATTTGTAAATTACTGTCGTGAATATTCTATTTGCATTATGTATTGTATAAAAAAAGTTTATATTTTTGGAAACTAATAAAAAATAACACAAATCTTTTATTTACATTTTATAAATTATCACTTATTCACAAAACCTATTTAAACGTCAATTTTTTGCTTAACAATCGCATCGATGATCGATTGAGTATATATAATATAATAGTACCTTTTCACCAAAGAAGCAAAATTGCTGTATAATTAGCTGTTTTTTACCTTTGACGACATAATGCTCTTTTTAATGGACAAAATTAAATGTCTTTGCGCTAATTTGCTTCAGCTTTGTTTAGTTTTTGTTAAACACTCTTCATTCAATTTTTGCGCAAAATAAAAAAATTCAATTGGAATACATTCAATTTGAAATAAAATTTTAAGCGATTAAAAAATGATATTATTTACGCTAGATTATTTTCGCTTATCCGTAAGAGACATGATCTTTCTTTATAATTGTAAGCGAGGGTATAATGGAAATGTACTGTTTTATCTTTAAAATTTCGGGGGTGTAATTCGATGATATAGCATTCATTTTACTTATGAAATATCCGGGTTTCATTCCTCGCGTTAAGTTTCGATTTTTCGTTCAAAATTAGAGACTTTTGTAATTTATAAAAACATGATTTTATTCACTTCGATGATGAAAAAATAAATAGATGATTATAATATAAAATAAATAGAAAAAATAAATAGATATCATTAACAATGATAAGCGTTGATGACTAAGTACTTTAATCTATAAGCAAAATAATTCATGCCGAAGAGATTCGAAAAATTGTTTACAAAATAAAAAATACGAATATTTTGAAAAATATAAATTTACTTTTAATACTTTTTAATATTTTGAATATATTATAAAAAGTATTTTGGAAAAATTGTTTTAGAATCATAGATCCTACTCAGTTAATTAAAATTTATTTTTCTTAAAAAGAAATTTTTTTATCATATCTACTACATATTATTTTCAGTGAATATTTTGTCAGTCATATTAGATTACTATGGAAAGGACGAAATCCAAAACAACAATTAAAACTGATCTGCACAGAAAGTAACAAAGAAAAGTGGCAGAATATTGGGTCTCTAAATTTTTATTTTGTTTACCACTGCCTCAAGGTTAATAAGTTTTATGTGATGTGAATAAGCGAGACAACATAAGAAATACTTGTAAACCTTGATGGATTTCAAGTTTTTTTTAAAGATATTGCATTGATATTCGCTTAACATTGCCTCGTGCTGCAGAATTATGATTTTTAAAATGCTGTGAATCAGTTAGGTTTATAGTTTATTTGAAATTTTAAAGAAGTTTCTTCAGCAAAATTTACTGAAGATATTGGTGTTCTTAAGAGCTAATGTAGTCGAAACTCGAAAGAAAATTTTTTTACTGTTGCTTTAATTCAAATTCAGTTACAGTTACAATATTTTACACTTTCAACGAAAGTAAGGAATATTATTCTATTTTTCCAGTGTTTCTATTTCTTGTTCTTCTACTGACAGGAAGTTTTCACATCTTGCTCTATAATATTAAAAACATAACACCAATGAAATTGGATGAATTTAGTCAAGTAGTCTAAGCAGTACGAAAATACATAGTTATTGTTTTGTCATAAAAAAAATAGCTTCTTGAGTTTGACCATTTATTTCGTTTGTTAAATAAAGGACTTGGTTTTGATTTCCTTCACTTCCAAATGTTAAATAATAAAAAAATGGGTTTTATATTCTTTTAAAAATTAAGAAACTTAAATATATGCATAAAAAGAGGATTTAATCCACATTGAGCCTGCTGTAAAAAGTGTGGTATTGGATTAATCGTTTCATCGTTTGAACAACGTAAAATTTGTTCACTTATAATTTAAAGAATAATTCTTTCTTTAAATTATTTATATACGTTACAAAGTTGATTATTTTTTTTTCTTTAATGAAGTAATTAATTTCTGCACGTCACAAAATGAGTGTATATTACTGTTCTTCAAGAGATAATTTAATACATGTTTAAAGTGTCATTTAAATTGACATGAATTTACTCCACATGAAAACAATAAATTTATATTTATTGACTTGAACATTCAGTGCAAATATTCTCACGAAAGTAACTAAGGCAAATTTTCCCCAATAGATGAATTGATATATATAGATTATTCGTTTTGCCTACAGTACTTTCTAAAGTCATTACTTCTAAGAACATTTCTATGTTCGATCACAATACTTAAACCACATCTTTCTCATGAATGTTTAATTAACTTTTGATGTATATAATGCATCAGATAGCTCCCTTCTGATAAGTTTCTCATTGAAGGAGATACATAATTCAACTTATATTTTGGAAGTATATTGATAGAATAAATAGGTTTGTATATGTGTAATGATTTTAATGAAAGCAATTAATATTGAATTGTAAGATAAAAAACCACGTACATTAATAAAAGTAGCATAATAGTTTATGTTTAATTCATTGTTTCGATTAGTTCTATGTAATATCGTTAAAACATCAATTATTGTTTTGTTAAACTATAAAATTCATTATTTTTCATTTTGATAACAATCTCGAAAAATTAACATACTGTTAAATATTAAAATAGTACTTCATAAATTTTCACATTACGGAGTAACGATTATTTATATTTTATGAATTCGTAGAAATTTGGGTGCATTTTTATCTTTTTTCTACTTGAAAATTGAAAATTATCTGAAAGAGGAATTTTATACATTGCTTGAACAAATTTTGCAGAGAACTATTTCCATTATATACGTGGATATGTAGATTATGAAAATGCAATATCAGCACAAAGAAAATAAACTTACGTATCACAAATTATCTTCATATCTTTTAAAAATTCAAAGCAGAATGTTTATACAAGTAATTAATGCTATATATATATCTAATTTCATACATTTGGTATTAGGAAGACTCTGTAAGGCATTTTAACACTGCGCGTTTTGTCTTGGTTGAGGACTTATAATGGAAATGAATTGCCCCTTTTTTTAATAGTTTCTAAAATTTATTGTCATATTTTTAGAAGGAAATGAATTAAGTATATTCAAATTGTTCATCGTGTATTTAAAAAACAATGAATTTCATATCAGTAGGTGTACTAGTAACATAGATAACGATCGTTAAAGTAGATCAAGTTCTGTTATGTTTTAAATTGATTTATAATGTTTTAAAATTTGTGATTATATTAAATAATCTAGAAGGATTTTGATAAGAGGGGAAGAAGAATCAATCTAAATTTTTTTATATTTATTTAGCTAGTGATTATGTTTAATCTGCATTAGTTATTTATAATTTTTCAGAATCACCGTAATGGCAAAATCTGAGGTGCTGTTTTCTTTAAAAACTACATTTTAAGGGTTCATTTATTTCCTGAAAAGAATTTTTTATTCTATAAAGGAATAACTAGATTGTTAATAATATAGAGTTCATTTGATTTATTTTAAAAAATTCTTTTATTTTGTTGCAATTTTCGCTATTAGTTGCCTATAATTGTAACTGAAAACTTTAAATGATTTTGTTTTCAAGCCATATCATAACCAATCAGCTTTTTCATATAATAGAAATATTTGTTTTATCACAGTATTTATTTATCACAGCCTTCTGAATATAAAAAAATGTACTTAACTTTTTAGCTATAGAATTTAAAGTCAATTATTTTATTTCATAATAATTTTACATATTAAGAATTTCGTATAGGTCTAGATAAATCTAAGTAAAATATTTTTATTGCTAAAATTAGCACGACTTTTACAATATTTTTATTTCATTATCTGTGAGATAGATATTGTCTGGGAATAATGAATACGCGCGTTCGTTACGAATACATATTCAAGTTGGGGAAGCAGCTGCCAAATAAATAAAGCTAAATAATTCTGGTTATTTATAGAGAAGCTAGAAATAGAGTGGTATCGGGGGTGTAGCTCAGTGGTAGAGCGTTCGCTTTGCATGTGAAAGGCCCGGGGTTCGATCCCCCGCACCTCCACTTCTTCTTTTTAATCTAATTGAATTATTTTTACTTTAAATAAACGTATTTGAAACTTTATATTTTCTATCAAATATGTGATATACTTAGAATTTCATTTTTGTGATAATTTTAAAATTACTTTTTCGTGTTTATTCTATGATATCTTTTTGGTATTTTAATTATCTTTTTAGTTTTAAGAAAATTGCAGTTTATAATATGAGTTTTATTTTCTAAATCCTGATTTTTAATTTGCAAAATGTAGATATTGCAATTACAAAATTAAATGATTATTAATTACTAGTAGTAGGGAAACTATTATACAAGTATTATTGCAGCTTATTGAAGAAAATTGAGAATTTATTGATATATATTACAGAAAAGTATCTCACACACACAACTTCGACAGAATTTATACTTACTTATTGAAACAAATAATATTATTATAACAAAATATATAAATTGGAATTATCTAGTAATACCTCTGTTCTAGTATGTTCCAACAACATCAGATCCAAAAGAAAAAAACAGAATTAGTTTGATTATATCTTTTGAGATATTTCTTCAAAAGTAAGTGCTGATGTTCGGTCTTTAAGTTGATATGTGTAATATATATAGTTGATCGAAAAGAATACAATTTAGACATCTTCAAATGGTGCTGTAAGAAAAAGGCAACTAGAATGAGAGTATTCTGATGTATCTATATGACCTAAAAAGTTCATCATGTGAAAACATAAAAGTTTTTCATCAAAATTTAAATTTTTCTTAACATATTCATTTTATATATTTTATAAATAGCCAAATCTTGCTAAGGAGGGTTGCAGGATTTCAAATACTCCCTCTTCCACACTTACTTTTCTGGAGTTATACTCCCGGGAAAAATCAAAAATCTCGGAGGAGTGGAAAACACCCCCCACCCATAATTGGTACAAGGGATCAAAACCGGGTTTGTCCCTTGACCTCCCGTGTGACAGACGTACCCAGACTGTTCTCTCAAGACTTGCTAGCGGTCATATTAAGTGCCTCACTTTCAACGAGGGCAGGAAAACTTTCATCACCTGCACCAAGTGCCAATATCATCAGGCTTCTCCTGAGCATCTTTTGGATTGCATGGGTCTCTCTAGGGAGGATCTCTTTAGCAATCCTCTTTTAGTCTTCGACTTCCTTACAGTCAACGAACTCGTGGATCTAGTCTGACTCCGTCAGACATGGAGGATAAGCAACAACAACAACAACATAAATAGCCAAGCACTTATAACTGTCTTTTAGAATGTTATTGTGTATTTTGTTAAGACTTATATTAATAATTCCGTATCCGCCTTATTTATTATATTCTGTGTGCATAACTATTCTATATTAATTTTTTGTTTCGGTGTATGGATCTTACCTGTTTATATACTTATCAATTTCTATTCTTAAAAGTTCTCTATATTTATCCCTCAGTGAGGTGGGGACGACGTCCAAAGTCCTTCCGCTGGTGTGGCGTAGATGTGCAGAGGAGGGTGCCAGCTCAGACGTGACCTCGTTACCTGATTGTGGTTCAAAATTACGAGGCACTTGGTGATGGGCTATTATTTTAAACCCGTTAACCTTAAGGTACAATCCGGGTCTTGCCTGCACCATTATATATGATTATTTATCAATAATGTCTTCTTTAATCATACGGTTTTTGCAATTATTGTATCTCAAACTGTTAAAGTATGTAACTGAGCTGTGATGTATTCACTAATGAGTAAGTGATCATAAGCTTTTAAATAGCTTCTCAATGCATAAATTATTCTAGGTTTATTAATTCTGTTAAGAATGGTCTGTCCTTAACTGAACGGTATAGTTCAAGATTCCCTCATCACTAACTTGTCTTCTGGTTTTAAGTCTTTCTAATGTATGATATCAGAAGATTCTAGGTATGAAGCAATGAATAGTAAATCGTAAAGCAATAAAGGACGATTTATATTTCCTTCAAGAATCCTATGCTTTCATCCCTTGTGGTTAAATAATGATCATTCATTTCTTAGCGTGAACTCATATCACGAATGAAAAGAGTTCTTTCATAACAGAAACAAATGCTTTTGAAAGTCAATTTATAGCTTAAACATTTTTATTCTCTCTGGTAACATTTTATTATATCAACTATTTTCATTTTCCTATTTACTTTTTATAACATTAGGCTGGAGTGTATGAAGTATCGAATTTTTAAATGAATATATAACTTTGTATATTTGTTTTCAAATCTATCTGTTGAAAGAAAATGTGTTTCATTTCCTTCAATACACTGTTTTCGACAAGATTTTAATGGTTAGATCTCTATCTTAAAAAAAATTTGGTCTTCAGAATCAACAAACTCTGATACAGAATTTTTCAGCCTGTTTTGATTTTCCCAATGTTCTGTTCATAAAAATGGTTCCAATTGTAAGCGCTTAAAAACTAAAAGTTAGTTGGCGAATGATCTGGTGAATAAGCGGGGTTTAGAAAAAGTTCATATTTTAAATAATTTAATTTCGCATTTGTTTTGTATGACGTATAAGGCTGGGATTCTTCGTGGGGAAGAATTGAGTCATACATATTAACAAGTGATTGACTTACATTTTTCAAATTTTCATTCATTTAAATGTATTGGCAATATATTTTGGCTGAAAATATTTCTTTAGCCGGAAGGAATCAGTAATCAGTTAGTTAAGTTACATTTCATCAAAATGCGGTAACATATTTTTTTTCCTTTTGCCAAGGATGCAGCAAATTTTTATTCTAGTAACAAGTTCCCTTGAAACACAATTGAATTCATTTTCAATGTTTTGAGAGCGTCATTTTTCACAAATGTTGGATTTCCACAGAGTTCATTTTGTAGCGACAAAATCGTGAGCCAACTTTCGCCAATCGTTAGCTGTAAAAAATTGAAAACCAACTCTGCATTTTCCGATCGTTATCAGTATTCTCTCTAAACGCATAGGTCATATTGCGCACAGCTTTTGCAATGTTATTAGGAAGTTTATAATGATGTAAAAAAAATACGCGAATGCCTGTTGAGTTTATATCCTTAAGAAATTCAAAAAAAAAATTAGGAAAACCCTTGTTAAAATGTAATTCTGGCAATAAACAGAATGATTATAAGTGTGATTATTACCAAAGACAAAAGCATAACGAAAAACAGGGAGACAAATGTTAACATAAAAAAATCCGACATTTCATATGCATTAACCTTATACCTTGTGATCGAAAAATTCTCCCGTTAAATTTTAATAATTAATATTATAAAACTTTATAAATGATTCAAATACGAAATTTTCTTTAACAAGAATGTATTGTTTAATCTGAAAGGATATGTCCATACTTAAAATATTTGAAGATATATATATATATATATATATATATTGTTACAAATTTGTAAATAATGATTATATTTGTCTTAAAATATCTCAGACAGATCAGAAATTCTCACATTTTGGGCAAAAATTGCGGTATTTAGACGTGTTGTAGTTTAAAAGCGGATTTCCTAATGATTTGGCGACTTGGCGACAGTTGGCGAGATTCTTGGCGACTTGGCGACGGTTGGCGAGATTTTTGGCGACTTGGCGAGAAATCGATACTTCTGGAAACATCCATCACCTAAGCTCTAGGACCAATATTTTTCGAGATAGCCTAGAAGCTTCCAGAACCTTGGCGAAATTGGTAGATTTCTCCGCCAAGTCAGGTATAAATACCGCAGCCCGACATGGAAGAGTATAGTTTTGTGAAGACAGTCAGTGAGTGAAGACGATTAGTTGTGACTGCTAGTTGTTCTCTGTCTGAGGTATTTGAGACCTGTGATTGGAAGCTATTTCTTATTGTATCTGACGAATTATAGCTGTATAATTGTGATTGTTACAGCGGGAATTTCGTTTATCTAGTGAAGTTTTTACGAATAAAAGTCTTGTGTTCATTAAGTGGTTGCTTTATTCAACTCTCAATCAACACGAACCCGTGAAGCTCGGTACAACTGGTGTCAGAAGTGGGATTGAAGAGTTGATGCAGCGTGTCACAAGAAAAATGGATATGGATTTAATGAAAAGTCTTCTCGAAAAATTAGCGGAGCAGATGGCTGAGATGAAAGCTGGACAAGAAGAGATGAAAGCTGGACAAGAAGAGATGAAAGCTAGACAAGAAGAGATGAAAGCTGGACAAGAAGAGATTAAAACCGAGATGATGAAAGAGATGAAAGCTGGACAAGAAGAGATGAAAGCTAGACAAGAAGAGATGAAAGCTGGACAAGAAGAGATTAAAACCGAGGTGATGAAAGAGATAAAATCTGGACAGGAGGAGCTTAAAAAGGAACTTAAGAAGGACATTGTAAGTGTTAAAGAAGAATTCTCCAACATCATTCAGGAGAAGATGATTGCAATGGAAGATAAGGTAACTTCAGTTGAAACTAAAGTTCTGGAGATAGAAGAAAACGTTGAAGAAGCATTAGACAATATGAATAAGAAGATTGAAAGCTTGGAGAAGCAAATATCAAACAAACATGAGGAACCGAACGTGACATTTGTGCCTTCCCTAGCCAATATTAAACTCTCAACATTTGATGGGAAATCATCCTGGCAAGTATACAAGACCCAGTTTATGATGGTAGCGGAAGCTAATGGATGGAATCCCCGAGCCCAAGCTTTTCACCTGGCGGCTTCTTTAAGAGGAGACGCGGCTGACATCCTCGAGACGCTTCCGGAGGAGCAGAGGCACGATTTCCAAGCCCTATCGAGTGCGCTTGAGCTGCGGTTTGGAGATAAGTGCACTAAAGAATATAGCAGACTACAGTTAAAGTCCCGCTATCAAAAAGCGGGTGAAAGTCTTCAAGAATTGGCTGCCGATATTCAGCGACTTTCTCATCTAGCATTTTCGGACTGCCCAGCTGAGATACGTCAAGATCTGGCTCTCCATCACTTCATCGATAGTGTGAGGGATCCGGAGATACAGAAAACACTTAGACTCGCCGATGTCAAAGATATTGGATCTGCCCTAGTCTACGCACATAAGATAGAGGCTGCCCAGCAGGCCGCGCGTAAAGACCGGCACTCAATCAGAGCCGTCTCTACTACTGATACGGACTATGATCTCAGAAAGCAAATCGAAGATCTGCGGCAAAAATTCCGTAACTTAGAATTGAGTAAAGGTGGCAGAAACACGAAAATTCAGTGTTGGACTTGCGGTGCAGTCGGACACGTTCAGAGAGACTGCCCGAAACGAAAAAATGGTGGAAATGATCTTCCACCACAGCAGGGAAACTAATATGTGGCCATCTCGCGGGGCGGAGATGTCCAGAGAGTCAGAAGCCCCATTTCAAATTGTTTCACATTTCTTCCGTAAGTAGCGGCGACAACGGACTATTCGTTATGGGACATGTCAACGAAGTTCCCTGCAGAATGATAATCGATACTGGAGCCAACGTAACTATCATTAGGACAGATTTGGCTCGCAAACTTGGTGACAAACTCATCTGGACGCCGCCCTGCATTACCCTCCAAACTGTGACAGGTGACAAGATTAAAGTGCATGGAAAAATAAATCTAAACATTGCATTTGGGAATGCCGTGTACCATCATATGGCATATGTCGCTGATATAAATGACGAATTTATTCTCGGACTGGATTTCCTCAAAGAAAACCATTTCAAGTTAGATTTTAAAAATAATGAACTACACTCATGTTCTGAAGACATAGCGATTTTTAAGACGAAATATTCAGATATTAAAACAGTCCATCATATAACTGCAAAGAGTGAAATAACATTACCACCAAGAACTGAGACAATAGTTTCCGGAGCTCTTTCAGAAGATAATAATTTTCATTATGGATTGACTGAATATCCAGATTCCGACAATAGCGTTAAAGGAGTACTAGTGGCTTCTTCCCTCGTCGACCTTTCACGAAATGTAATCCCGGTAAGAGTTGCTAATCTAAGCAATAAGGTAAAACTAATAAAAGAAGGAGAAGTGCTGGCGACTTGCACTCCAGTGACCTGTATTAACCGAAATTGTCAAGCCACACTATCTGAGCCTCCTGACACTCTAATTAATGAACTCCTTCAGAGAGCAGAGTTAGATGATAAACAGAGGAATGCTGCAAGAAATTTATTATTAGAATTCGGAGATCTCTTTTCCAAGAAATCAGATGATGTTGGGCGAACCAAATTGACGCAGCACCGAATCAATACAGGAAATCATCCACCCATTAAACAACATCCGAGAAGATTGCCATTCGCTAAGCAGGAAGAGGTGGATAATCTTCTGATGGAAATGCAGCAGAATGACATTATTGAGCCATCAGAGAGTCCTTGGGCTTCGCCTATTGTTTTAGTTCGGAAGAAAGATGGTTCTACCCGATTCTGCGTTGACTATCGTCGGTTAAACAACATCACTAAAAAAGATAGTTACCCTCTTCCTAGGATTGACGATACACTTGATGCTTTATCCGGAAAACAATGGTTTTCGACTTTGGATCTCAAGAGTGGTTATTGGCAAGTAGAGATACATCCTGAGGATCGAGAAAAGACTGCATTCACCACAGGACAAGGACTTTGGCAGTTCAAGGTTATGCCATTTGGGCTTTGCAATGCACCTGCAACGTTTGAGCGCCTGATGGAGACAGTATTACGAGGACTTTCCTACGAAGCCTGTTTGGTATATTTGGACGATATCATTATTATAGGGCGCACATTCGAAGACCATTTAAGAAACATCCGAAAGGTGCTGGAAAAATTAAAAATGGCCAACCTGAAGCTGAATCCTTGCAAATGTAATCTATTCCGACGTGAAGTAAGCTATCTGGGACACATTATCTCTGCTGAAGGTGTAAGAACAGATCCTGAAAAGATCTCCGCAGTTAAGGACTGGAGTCGTCCAAAAGATGTCCACCAATTAAGAAGTTTTCTTGGACTATGCACATATTACAGGAAATTTGTTAAGGGTTTTTCAAGTATTGCCAGACCTCTTCACAAGTTGACAGAAGTTAAACAGAAATTTCTATGGACAGATGAATGTGAGAAAGCTTTTAAACAACTGAAGGAGGCATTGACATCTTCGCCCGTTCTTGCATATCCCCAGCCCGAAAAATTATTCATTTTAGATACGGATGCCAGCAACGAAAATATCGGAGCTGTTTTGTCGCAAGAAATTGATGATAAAGAATATGTCATTGCTTATTGGAGTAAATGTCTATCGAAACCAGAGCGGAATTACTGTACAACCAGGAAGGAATTGCTGGCAATCGTTAAAGCCATAGAACATTTCCACCATTATCTCTATGGAAGAAAGTTCTTGCTCCGAACAGATCACGCATCCTTAACCTGGCTTTTAAATTTTAAAAATCCGGAAGGACAGGTAGCCAGATGGATTCAACGACTCCAGGAGTTTGACTTTGAAATACGTCATCGCAAAGGAATTTTTCATGGAAATGCTGATGCACTATCAAGGAAGCCGTGTAATGAAAGCTGCCGATACTGTTCTAGAGTAGAGAAGAACTATCAGCTGATAAATACTTCGGTACGCCAAGTTACTGTTTCACCTCCATCAAAACCAGACCCATGGAGTGATGAAGGACTTAGGGAAGCCCAAAAAGAAGACCCAGATATAAATCCAATTCTTGAATTGAAAGAATCTTCTAGTATGAGACCAAGTTGGCAGGATATCTCCACCTACAGTCCTGCTACTAAGCAATATTGGGCTCTTTGGGACTCACTCCATATAAGAAATGGTGTCTTATACAGGAAATGGGAGTCCGATGATGGACGTAATTTCAAATGGCAGCTTGTTCTTCCAAAATCAAGAATTTCAGATGTTTTGAAAGAATTGCACAGTAGCTCAACTGGAGGCCACTTCGGAGTAATGAAAACTCTACAGAAAGTTCGAGAACGCTTCTATTGGAGCAAAACGAGACAAGATGTAGAGAAATGGTGCCAATCTTGTGATGACTGTGCGGCACGTAAAGGACCGAAGAAACGTAGCCGAGGAAGGTTGCAGCGGTACAACGTAGGAGCACCTTTTGAGAGGATAGCATTGGACATTTTGGGTCCTTTACCACGATCCTCAAATGGCAACAAATACATACTAGTTGTCATGGACTACTTTACTAAGTGGCCTGAAGCGTTTGCAATCCCCGATCAAGAGGCGACTACAGTAGCCGAGGTTCTAGTGCAACAATGGGTTTCCAGATTCGGCACACCCTTACAAATTCATTCTGATCAAGGGACAAATTTCACCTCTGTTGTGTTTAAAGGAATGTGTCAAATTCTCGGAATAGACAAGACGCAGACCACGCCACTACACCCACAATCGGACGGCATGGTAGAGAGGTTTAACAGAACCATCTTGAATAACCTCTCCCTTATGGTTTCCAGAAATCAGCAAGATTGGGATTTGAAGCTACCGCTGTTTCTGCTTGCATATCGCAGTGCTGTCCATGAGACTACCGGATATACTCCTTCACAGATGCTCTTTGGTCGCGAACTTCGTCTCCCTTGTGATCTTCAGTTTGGTCGTCCACCGGATACATCTTCATCGCCAGAGGAATACCTTCGAGACCTTCAGGCACGTCTTGAAGATGTCCATAACTTCGCTCGAGACCGAATCAACCTGACGACCGAAAGAATGAAGACAAGGTATGACACAAGAGCGACGGGACATGAATTCCAAGAAGGTGACAAAGTTTGGTTGTGGAACCCGATTCGACGTAAAGGACTTTCTCCAAAGTTGCAAGCCAACTGGGAAGGTCCCTACACAGTCCTAAAAAGACTGAACGACGTCGTGGTTCGTATAAGAAAATCATCTGCTTCAAAACCAAAGGTAGTACATTATGATAGATTAGCTCCTTATCGTAATGTAGAGTAAAAATCAGTAGACCATGATCTGTTTGTAAATAGTATAGATAATTTTAATCTTTTCTATTTTCTTGTATTTTTAGTTGCTTGTGTATGTAATGTGCTCTGTATCCTCTTGAAATGTAAATTCTTTTATATTAAATTTAGCCTCCTATCAGGGGATTGTACTGCCCGGGACGTGCAGTCCTTGAGAGGGGGCAATGTTACAAATTTGTAAATAATGATTATATTTGTCTTAAAATATCTCAGACAGATCAGAAATTCTCACATTTTGGGCAAAAATTGCGGTATTTAGACGTGTTGTAGTTTAAAAGCGGATTTCCTAATGATTTGGCGACTTGGCGACAGTTGGCGAGATTCTTGGCGACTTGGCGACGGTTGGCGAGATTTTTGGCGACTTGGCGAGAAATCGATACTTCTGGAAACATCCATCACCTAAGCTCTAGGACCAATATTTTTCGAGATAGCCTAGAAGCTTCCAGAACCTTGGCGAAATTGGTAGATTTCTCCGCCAAGTCAGGTATAAATACCGCAGCCCGACATGGAAGAGTATAGTTTTGTGAAGACAGTCAGTGAGTGAAGACGATTAGTTGTGACTGCTAGTTGTTCTCTGTCTGAGGTATTTGAGACCTGTGATTGGAAGCTATTTCTTATTGTATCTGACGAATTATAGCTGTATAATTGTGATTGTTACAGCGGGAATTTCGTTTATCTAGTGAAGTTTTTACGAATAAAAGTCTTGTGTTCATTAAGTGGTTGCTTTATTCAACTCTCAATCAACACGAACCCGTGAAGCTCGGTACAACTGGTGTCAGAAGTGGGATTGAAGAGTTGATGCAGCGTGTCACAAGAAAAATGGATATGGATTTAATGAAAAGTCTTCTCGAAAAATTAGCGGAGCAGATGGCTGAGATGAAAGCTGGACAAGAAGAGATGAAAGCTGGACAAGAAGAGATGAAAGCTAGACAAGAAGAGATGAAAGCTGGACAAGAAGAGATTAAAACCGAGATGATGAAAGAGATGAAAGCTGGACAAGAAGAGATGAAAGCTAGACAAGAAGAGATGAAAGCTGGACAAGAAGAGATTAAAACCGAGGTGATGAAAGAGATAAAATCTGGACAGGAGGAGCTTAAAAAGGAACTTAAGAAGGACATTGTAAGTGTTAAAGAAGAATTCTCCAACATCATTCAGGAGAAGATGATTGCAATGGAAGATAAGGTAACTTCAGTTGAAACTAAAGTTCTGGAGATAGAAGAAAACGTTGAAGAAGCATTAGACAATATGAATAAGAAGATTGAAAGCTTGGAGAAGCAAATATCAAACAAACATGAGGAACCGAACGTGACATTTGTGCCTTCCCTAGCCAATATTAAACTCTCAACATTTGATGGGAAATCATCCTGGCAAGTATACAAGACCCAGTTTATGATGGTAGCGGAAGCTAATGGATGGAATCCCCGAGCCCAAGCTTTTCACCTGGCGGCTTCTTTAAGAGGAGACGCGGCTGACATCCTCGAGACGCTTCCGGAGGAGCAGAGGCACGATTTCCAAGCCCTATCGAGTGCGCTTGAGCTGCGGTTTGGAGATAAGTGCACTAAAGAATATAGCAGACTACAGTTAAAGTCCCGCTATCAAAAAGCGGGTGAAAGTCTTCAAGAATTGGCTGCCGATATTCAGCGACTTTCTCATCTAGCATTTTCGGACTGCCCAGCTGAGATACGTCAAGATCTGGCTCTCCATCACTTCATCGATAGTGTGAGGGATCCGGAGATACAGAAAACACTTAGACTCGCCGATGTCAAAGATATTGGATCTGCCCTAGTCTACGCACATAAGATAGAGGCTGCCCAGCAGGCCGCGCGTAAAGACCGGCACTCAATCAGAGCCGTCTCTACTACTGATACGGACTATGATCTCAGAAAGCAAATCGAAGATCTGCGGCAAAAATTCCGTAACTTAGAATTGAGTAAAGGTGGCAGAAACACGAAAATTCAGTGTTGGACTTGCGGTGCAGTCGGACACGTTCAGAGAGACTGCCCGAAACGAAAAAATGGTGGAAATGATCTTCCACCACAGCAGGGAAACTAATATGTGGCCATCTCGCGGGGCGGAGATGTCCAGAGAGTCAGAAGCCCCATTTCAAATTGTTTCACATTTCTTCCGTAAGTAGCGGCGACAACGGACTTTTCGTTATGGGACATGTCAACGAAGTTCCCTGCAGAATGATAATCGATACTGGAGCCAACGTAACTATCATTAGGACAGATTTGGCTCGCAAACTTGGTGACAAACTCATCTGGACGCCGCCCTGCATTACCCTCCAAACTGTGACAGGTGACAAGATTAAAGTGCATGGAAAAATAAATCTAAACATTGCATTTGGGAATGCCGTGTACCATCATATGGCATATGTCGCTGATATAAATGACGAATTTATTCTCGGACTGGATTTCCTCAAAGAAAACCATTTCAAGTTAGATTTTAAAAATAATGAACTACACTCATGTTCTGAAGACATAGCGATTTTTAAGACGAAATATTCAGATATTAAAACAGTCCATCATATAACTGCAAAGAGTGAAATAACATTACCACCAAGAACTGAGACAATAGTTTCCGGAGCTCTTTCAGAAGATAATAATTTTCATTATGGATTGACTGAATATCCAGATTCCGACAATAGCGTTAAAGGAGTACTAGTGGCTTCTTCCCTCGTCGACCTTTCACGAAATGTAATCCCGGTAAGAGTTGCTAATCTAAGCAATAAGGTAAAACTAATAAAAGAAGGAGAAGTGCTGGCGACTTGCACTCCAGTGACCTGTATTAACCGAAATTGTCAAGCCACACTATCTGAGCCTCCTGACACTCTAATTAATGAACTCCTTCAGAGAGCAGAGTTAGATGATAAACAGAGGAATGCTGCAAGAAATTTATTATTAGAATTCGGAGATCTCTTTTCCAAGAAATCAGATGATGTTGGGCGAACCAAATTGACGCAGCACCGAATCAATACAGGAAATCATCCACCCATTAAACAACATCCGAGAAGATTGCCATTCGCTAAGCAGGAAGAGGTGGATAATCTTCTGATGGAAATGCAGCAGAATGACATTATTGAGCCATCAGAGAGTCCTTGGGCTTCGCCTATTGTTTTAGTTCGGAAGAAAGATGGTTCTACCCGATTCTGCGTTGACTATCGTCGGTTAAACAACATCACTAAAAAAGATAGTTACCCTCTTCCTAGGATTGACGATACACTTGATGCTTTATCCGGAAAACAATGGTTTTCGACTTTGGATCTCAAGAGTGGTTATTGGCAAGTAGAGATACATCCTGAGGATCGAGAAAAGACTGCATTCACCACAGGACAAGGACTTTGGCAGTTCAAGGTTATGCCATTTGGGCTTTGCAATGCACCTGCAACGTTTGAGCGCCTGATGGAGACAGTATTACGAGGACTTTCCTACGAAGCCTGTTTGGTATATTTGGACGATATCATTATTATAGGGCGCACATTCGAAGACCATTTAAGAAACATCCGAAAGGTGCTGGAAAAATTAAAAATGGCCAACCTGAAGCTGAATCCTTGCAAATGTAATCTATTCCGACGTGAAGTAAGCTATCTGGGACACATTATCTCTGCTGAAGGTGTAAGAACAGATCCTGAAAAGATCTCCGCAGTTAAGGACTGGAGTCGTCCAAAAGATGTCCACCAATTAAGAAGTTTTCTTGGACTATGCACATATTACAGGAAATTTGTTAAGGGTTTTTCAAGTATTGCCAGACCTCTTCACAAGTTGACAGAAGTTAAACAGAAATTTCTATGGACAGATGAATGTGAGAAAGCTTTTAAACAACTGAAGGAGGCATTGACATCTTCGCCCGTTCTTGCATATCCCCAGCCCGAAAAATTATTCATTTTAGATACGGATGCCAGCAACGAAAATATCGGAGCTGTTTTGTCGCAAGAAATTGATGATAAAGAATATGTCATTGCTTATTGGAGTAAATGTCTATCGAAACCAGAGCGGAATTACTGTACAACCAGGAAGGAATTGCTGGCAATCGTTAAAGCCATAGAACATTTCCACCATTATCTCTATGGAAGAAAGTTCTTGCTCCGAACAGATCACGCATCCTTAACCTGGCTTTTAAATTTTAAAAATCCGGAAGGACAGGTAGCCAGATGGATTCAACGACTCCAGGAGTTTGACTTTGAAATACGTCATCGCAAAGGAATTTTTCATGGAAATGCTGATGCACTATCAAGGAAGCCGTGTAATGAAAGCTGCCGATACTGTTCTAGAGTAGAGAAGAACTATCAGCTGATAAATACTTCGGTACGCCAAGTTACTGTTTCACCTCCATCAAAACCAGACCCATGGAGTGATGAAGGACTTAGGGAAGCCCAAAAAGAAGACCCAGATATAAATCCAATTCTTGAATTGAAAGAATCTTCTAGTATGAGACCAAGTTGGCAGGATATCTCCACCTACAGTCCTGCTACTAAGCAATATTGGGCTCTTTGGGACTCACTCCATATAAGAAATGGTGTCTTATACAGGAAATGGGAGTCCGATGATGGACGTAATTTCAAATGGCAGCTTGTTCTTCCAAAATCAAGAATTTCAGATGTTTTGAAAGAATTGCACAGTAGCTCAACTGGAGGCCACTTCGGAGTAATGAAAACTCTACAGAAAGTTCGAGAACGCTTCTATTGGAGCAAAACGAGAC